>CAEFZY010071097.1:0-170247 GCA_903066815.1 Brachyrhaphis roseni
GGGCTGTAATCAAAGCTAAAGGCGGTCCAACAAAATATTAGAGAGTGTGACCATTTTTTGGTGGCGACCTTTTTTTTGGACAGGCAGTGTATTATATTAGTTCCCTAAACAAACATAAAAAGGACAATTTCAAAGGGTGAATTAGTTCTGGAGTTTTGCTGCAGCATGAAACGGCTGAATTATTCAGCCAAAACTGCTTGAAACTAAATAAATTAAAGTTTTCAGTACAAATCTCAAATAACAAAAATGAAGTATAGATAAAGCAAAAGTTTGAAGGAATGAATGTACAAATTTAAAATGAAAATAAATATAATTCTACAACCTATTACTGAAAATCTTGCTGTATTTAAGACCTTTTATGGGATAAAACTGAGATGCATAAATGTAAGTACTTTTTAAGACCACACAAAAATGTTACTAATGAATTAGATAAATCAGAATATTTGTACATGTTCTTTGGTTTGTTTGATGGACAAACTAATAGCATAGCTGCTACAATTAAAATCATACTTCCTCTCACAGTGACGGATATAGCTAAAACTCAACTGGAACAGATTCGCTTTTCATTTAAACAAAAATCAAAGAAACTTCCAGCACAAAGGGATAAACAAGGATGCCTCTGATTCACAGCCTTCAGTCAAAGCTGTGACCTTCGCCCCCCCATCATGACTCACCATGGCAAATTTCTTGTTGAGCAACATCTGCTCGGCCAGCACCGACTGGTTGTGGAATAAATGGGGCTGCATGTGGCTCCACATGTGAGGAAACCACCAGAAATCCTTCACATGGGACAGCAGCAGGTCATCTCCCAGGTCCTCCTCATCCGATCCTGAGTGGGTCAGAGTGTCGGGGGGCGGGGGAGGAAGACAAGAGATTGAAACAAGCCAAAGGGGTCGGCAGGAAAAGGGGGATTTAGGAGGAAATTGAAGAGATAAAAATAAAGCAAGACAAGTTGAGACAAAGGTAAAGTGGGAGCAGCGATGGAAAAAGGGAGGAAATGAAAGTCAGTGAAGCAAAAGGAAGAGACGTTCACGTATTAGAGTGAAGGATGAGCAACAGCAAGAAAAGAAATCAAAGGTTAAAGGACGGCAAAGAGTAACAGCAGAAAAAGCCTTAAAAAGTGTCTCGGTGTAGGATGTTTTCTGGCTCTGCGTGAACTAACGAGCATCTTACCAGCATGGAAGAATTTCCCTGAGAAGCCCAGATTGAAGGTGAAGTTGGGCACATGGGTGCGCAGCTCCCTCTGCGTCTCCAGCAGGGCCTGAAACGGTGGGAGGGGAAGAAGAATGAGTCAACAGATGATGAGCTCAAACTGGCGCATGAGTACATTAATGAGCAACGCGTGCCCACATATATCTTTAATTCTGCGAGTTTCTCTCGGTAAACATCCAACATCCACTCCCAGCTGCCGCCTCTCCGCTCCTCCATTCTGTTTGATATTTTGCTTCCCTCTGATTCGGGTGTTTGTTTCATTTGATCTAAATGCTGGATGAGGCTCCCCGCACGCAACACGACTCCCCCTCCACCACTCCACTTTCAAACTTCTCAATCTTGTCGGGGAGTGGGATTCGTTCCTAAAACCTTGCCGCTGTGGAGGCCTTGAAGCCTCCACTGTAACTTTTTTTCCCCCCTTCCACCCGCCATCTCTGCATGCGAGGGGAGGCTTTTCTGCTCTGAGGGGACGAAAGCAAGAAGCTTTTCGACATTCTTTGTATGCCTCCGAGCCCCTGAAATATTCATCGTCGCAGAGGCTTTGTGACAGCGCGAGCGGTGGGGCCTGTCAGCTTTGAGCAGCCTGCTGGGATGGATCCATTCAAAAACGAAAAGAGGAGAGAGAAGAAGGGGTTTCTGTGTGACTGGCAGAGGATAGGACATGCTTTGTGTGAGGCCATTTTATTTTTGAATCATAGCAAAGTGCTGTTGAAAACACAGCCAGATGAGAAGATAAGCGAGGCTTGTTATGCAACTCACCTTTACATCAGGCACCTTCATGCGGGTGCCTTCCTTGCCCACAAAGATGTCATCTATATCCACCAGGATGTAGCGCTCCAGTGACAGCGAAAGCCTCTTTCCGGTTAGAAAAGCCACAGCGTCCACAAACACCAGCTTGTGCAGCCAAAAATTCAAATTATTGCCAAACAGGACCCTCTGTATGCCATCGTGAAGCCCCAGGTCCTGCACCACCGAGGGCAGCATGGCCGCGTTCTGTCCCAGTGACGCCACGCTCTCGGCCGACTGGGTCTTTGCCATCAGCACGGGCTCGTAGGTGGAGTGGTTGGACTGGAACACGGTCCAGTCGTCCCCCGGCAGCGGACCGGGCAGCGTCTCGCCCGCCCGGGTGATTAAGAGCAGCGGCGACTTGGGGTTGACCGTGCAGTCCTTCAAACCCAAGTTGGAGTGAAGAAAGAGGGGGAAGCCTTTGAGCTGCGCGCTCAGCAGACTGTTTTCATTGGCCTGATTGACACAAAGACAAGACAGAAATTACAATTACTTATACATATTGCAAATAACTCCCTATTTTCTTTAGTCGCATGTGTGAAATAAGGCGTCAGGCCTACTCAACAGTGAAGGCATTAAGCTGCTCCAACCTGCTAACACTCAATCTGCTGTGCTGCAATGAAAAAGTTCCCGCTGCTCTCAGATTGACGCATTAGTGACAACAAACACATCGTTCTGATTGTTGTCTTTTCTTTACGTTCGCTCTTTGTGCTACTTGCAGTGCGTCATGTAAAGACTCTCAGCCCTTCATTGTGTCAATATTTCATCACATAACTAAAAAATACATTTTATTCGGATTTCATTTGATAACTCAAATGAAATCTGAGTTATGATAGACGGTTTTTAAAGACTTGACATCAAGTCTTTACATCATGATAAATTAAAACGGGCTCGAACATTTCTGTTCTGATAGTTAATGTCTTCTGAAGAGCTATCGTGATTGCCGAGTCGACATCACAATCTATTTTATTTAATGTTTTTACTTCTGTTTAATCTGTTGTTTTTAGTTGTGCGTTCATTTGGATATTGTAAATATCTTCTCTTTCCAGTGTTCTTCACTAAATGAAATGTTTATTTGTCTTTGAGAGGGCAAATTTGCAACTTTATGCAATCATCAATATGTTACTTGGAAATAGTCTCAAAACAACAATGTTATTATTTATCACAATAATTTCTGGAACAATTTAGCAAACAGCAAAATTTGCTATCATGACAGGGTTGATATGCAAACATACTTGGTGATGTGTTTGTTTTCATCCTTCTTTGTTCTGATAATTCTGAATAAAATCCAGGGAAACTTTTCAAAGCTTTCAGAAAGTCACCCAATGAACTGAGTTCAATTGTGTGTGATTTAACCTCAGTATGAATACAGCTGTTTTGTGGAGGTTTGCTGACAGGATGGGCAAGAAGAGCAATAATCAGAGAAGAAGCCATGAAGGAAACTAATCCTGAACATACCATCGTCACGATGAAACGTGGTGGTGACACAGACAGAGAGGCTGGTCAGAGTTAATAGGAAGATGGATGGAGCCAACTATCAGGCAATGCTGGGTGATCTCTGCTGGGGGCTGCAAAACACCTACAACCGGGGCGAAGGTTCGTCTTCCAGCAGGATAACAACAAAACACACAACCTGAAAATGTTTAGCTTTAAACAAATTCATGTGTTTGAATGGTTCAGTTAAAGTCCAGATGTAAATCCATTTGAGAATTTCTAGGACTAGAAAGCTAAGCTTCAGCTATCTGACAAATTTCTATTTCACAATCACACTGCTTTGCTTTGGTCACACTGCTTTGCATTCAGTTGTAAAGTGACCGAATGCGTAAAGATTGAAGTATTATTACTACGTTAGCACGGCGCAGCCAGAGCCTTTTGTAGGATGAAGCTAAAAGTTGCTGTTTTTCTACCAAGTTGTGTAGATTAGACCCTCATAGGTTGAAGTGACGCTAAATATGAAAATCAGTGCTGAAATCACTGTCTTAATCTTGATGTTAACATTTGAACAAAACTGATCCTCTTTCAAACAGCATCTTTTCAATTCATATATATTTGCAGATTGAAACGGTTGAAAAGTAACAACTTTAACAAATAATTTTGAAACAATGAAAAGAGCAGAGGTGTTTTGCACAACTAAAGTAAAGCAACAAAGGCAATGAGCCTTCACTTAGGTGTACAGCTCAAGTCTGACACCTTGAATAGAGATGATGCCTGTGCCTCAACAGGAGGCTCCTGAAGCATATCAGATTCCTATGAAAGATAAATGAAAGCCAAAACTTAACAACAGAAATGTTCAGCATAGCTGTGAGCAGGCAGAGGGGAACCTGATCCAAGAGGGAATACAAAAATAACCCTGTGCAAAACTTTTAAACACTTTAAAAAAATAATAAACATTCCAATTTTATTAACTTTAATTCAGTATTCAAATGGGATTAGGTGTCTAATCTAGTAGGTTTCAGATTGGTATCAGAAAAAATGTCTGATATGTATATCTGGTAGCCCTGTATTTAATAAACAGGAAAACAATCCAGCAGAGACCTGAAACAAGACCCAGTGTTTCAGATGACCATCTATTGTAAGCCATGTTTTCAGCTCAGCATTTCTGATATATTATATCCAGAGATGCACAGAGAAATCGGTCGATGATGGTATCTGACAATTGTCAGTTTGGTCGGCTCTGAACCTTTCTATGAAATTGGATTTGAAAACGCTTACAGTATTTTGTAAGTCACAGAATTAAAGATGTACAACCTCCATATGAAAAAGACCAGTGAAATCCAATGACAGGTAGATTAAGCATGGGGATAATATAAAAAAAACCTGAATACAGTTTGAGAGTTGAAATTTGTTATATTTCTAATTATTTAAGCTTTTTATATTTGTGGAACCCTATTTGACAGCAGCTTCTCTCCTTCCCATGCAGCTTGACGTCACCTCAGCTCCTAACATAAACAACTACGGCAGTGGAAAGACTAGAGGAAAAATATTTCAACACTGGTCTTCTTATTGATAGATGTTTACGGACTCTCTGCATCTAATCTTACCAAGCTTTGGCCAAGAATGGTCAGAGCTGTCAAACTTTTGAAAACTGTGTTAGTCCCCTTCTACTTCACAATCATCCACTGCTTTGTGTCGGTCTATCACAAAAAAAATCCCACTAAAATACAAGAATTCAGATCAAAAACAGGAGAAGGGGTTCCACACATCTTTGTCTGCCAAACTGTGAAATCTGTGGTATTTTTCACAGATTAATCTAAAGAATTGAGATCGGTTTGTGTCTGTGTGATAGACTGCTGGTTGTCAAGTTGTCTGTTCTGTGCTGATGACACCCTTTTCGGTTTAGAAGGCTTTTTATGCATGAATGACACATAGGTCAGACGGAACTGTCTAAAAAAAAGTAGAAATGAGAGAAAAGACAGACTTTCAGAAAGCCTGGAGAAATATTGATCTAAACAACTTCAAAAGATTAGAAGAAAGTCTGGCGGCTAGAAGAAAGCGTGAAGAAAAGAGGGCTTGTTTTAAACATTTGCCCTCCACCATATGCAATCTAATGGGTATAGTTGGCATTTCTGTCAAATGTGGGTTAAACTGTCTAAATAATCTTTACAGATGTTGTTACCAATCGGCCTCTCTCTCTATTATATATATGGACTTATGTTTTACAAATGTGACAGGAAATGTTTCTGTGCAAACAATTCAGAAAGCACATCTTTTATGTGACAGATCCATTAAGATGCACATCCTTGTTCTTTCTCAACAGGCAGTAAAATCCCACCAGGCTAACTTTCATCTGCCGCCCCCCAAACATCTCCATCCATGCCTCCACACTTCTACATTCTCTCCATGGCTCAGAAAGGGTGATTAAAACCATAAGACCTGAAAGATGGCCTCAGGCAAACAGAGGCCTCTGGGGATAACTCAGAGAGCAAGAACGCGGGAAAAAGAGTTATAGACTGAGACATAAATAGAGGAGAGAAAGGATAGAGAGAATACAAAGACAAAGTGCAGAAAACAAGAATTAACAGACTGCTGGAGAGGAGCATAGGAGGCCAGATTGCAGAGAAAGAGAAAGAAGCAGATATAAAGAAACCAGAAGAGAAAAGTAAGATAGAGCAAAGCAGCTGAGTGATATTGAACAAGGCAGGTCTTTCCAACTCTGTAAATCCCATCTCCTTGGAGATGGTGGGAGCCAGATGGACAGGGCAGAAGGTGTGAGGGAGAGGGGGGAGGGAGGTGAGAGAGGCACAGGGAGTGTGGTGTTGTCCTAACCTTGAAGAAGCCGATGATGCCCACTCCGTACTCCACGCAGTATTTATCCAGCAGCTCTCGGTTCCAAGCGTCCAAGTTCACATACTTGAGAATGTTTTCATAAATCACCAGCGTGAAACGCCCCCTCTCCTTGTCCGTCAGGGTGGGCATGTCCCCCTTCCCGGGAGAGATCTCAGTCCGGTACTTGAACCGGCCGGACTCCAGGATGGCCACGATCTCCTGCCCCAGTTGAGAATATTGGCTTTCCACAAACACCAGAACCACAGGATCTGTCCTGGTCCCTCCGAGATCCACCCCAGACCCCCCCGGGACGCTCCGCACGGGCAGCAGCCGGGACGGAACCACCCTTGGGTAGTCCGAGTCTGCGGAGGCTCCGTCGGGGCCGGACAAGCCCACCGCCGAAGGCTCTGGCTCTCGCTTGACGCCATAGAGGAAGTAGGAGAAGATGAAGACGCTGACGGTGCAGAATAGGAAGAGGATGAGCAGGGAGGTCTGCAGGGGAAGGAGGCGGACCAGCCGACGGAGGCGTGTCACGCATCCCAGCATCGTCTCTCGCCGCACTGCTCCGCCCCACCGGCCCAGCAACACGCCAAGGGGACAGTTCCTCTCAGCGCAGGCAAAGAAAACAAAAAAAGAGAAACAAAGAGACAGGCAGAAATTTCTCACAGCAGAGTCCGGATTGTTGCAGAGCTAAGCATGGAGGTAGCAGCGACAGCAGCTACTGGGAAAGGAAACAAGACGGTCACGTTGGCGCTCCCTCATGTTGCAGTGCCGCTTATGTCACCATGGCAAAGAAGTGGAGGGTTCGTGGGCCGCCGGTACACACTCGTGCCGGAGCGCGAGCTGCAGAAGAGGGCGAGTCACTGGGGGAGACGGGTGGTGGAGGAGTCCATCACCTATCCATCACGAGAATCCTCCAACCATATCCTGTCGGCAATTTGCCCCGCTCTTCCGACTGGAGAATAATCTCTAGAGGAAGCCGAGGCCGAGCAGGTCATCAGAGCAGCATCGCTCCCTCAGGGTACACTCCACTCCTAGGAAAAAACAAAAGAAAAAGAGAAAAAAGTTCAGCTGAAATCCAGCAGCACGATACCAGCTCCTATAGCACAAACAGCAGGCTGGGTTCGACTGCTGTGTGGGTTCGATGGCGTGTGGGAGATGCGTGTTTATTATCAGAAAGTTCACTCCGAAGTAATCCTACTCAAAGAAACAGCAGCCAGATTTCACCCTACACACACACACCTAAAGTATTTACACCCCTACAGATTCTCTCTTTTTGTCTCGTCACGACAACCAATGTACTTCAATCACGGTTCCTACAAATTTTTTTTTTTAAGAAATCGGATCTCTCTTCAGTCAATTTAACCACTTTTATAATATAAACACTAAAGTTTGCTGTGAATTTCTATGTAAGGGTTTGACTTTACATATGAAACCTGCAAAAGAAAAGAAAACAACAGAGACCAAATGACAGAAAGTTATGAGGAAGGAATGAAGAAAGCAAATAAGAAAGAAATAACAAAAAGGAAGGACATAGGAATGAATGGGTGGAGGGACATAATGTAGGAGAGAATGAAGGACAAAACGAAAAGAAGATAAGAATGGACACTAGTGAGGACGGAAAGCAGGGGGAAGGGAAGGACAAGACCTTAAAGACAAAAGGAAAATGTGAATGGATAGAAAGTAAAAATGAAGCTAAAGACGGAGAAAAAGAACGAATGAAGGCATTAAAGATGAGATAGAGAATGTGGGACAGAAGGAAGAAAGGCAGTAAACACAGGGAAGGATAAAAGAAAGAAAAGTTACTGAAGAAGGAGGTAAACAAGTGGAGAAAAGCATCTTCGCAGCATGATGCTGCCACCACCATGTTTCAATGGGAGATGGTGTGTGACCAATTACAAACATGACATTTTTTCTTCTAGCCACTCCTCCATAAAGGACAGATTTGTGGAGTTCACCAATAATAGCTGTCCTTTTGCCAGGTGTTTCCACCTGAGCTGTGGTTCTGTGCAGCTCCTCCACTTTTACGACAGAAGGCGATGCAGCCCCTGTGCCTGCAACCCTAAACACACAAATAAAGCAAATATTCCAGGTCTTACAGACTCAACAGAATTCATAGGAGGAATGAGAGAAAGAAAGATCCAGCACGAGCTTGTTCACAGTTCAACCCAATGAAAACGTGCGACAGCACATGAGTGAAGCCATCAAGCCCTAAAAACCCCCACACAGAACCAGCACCACAAAAAAACAAGCCGAAGGAGGGGAAGCAATCCGAGCGCAGAGGCGTGGAGAACAGTGACAGACAGACCTGGCAACAATCAGACCTTCTCCTTTGTAGCAAAATCCTTCAGCGCACTCGATATACATTTCCATACTCTCTGCAGACCGAACATAATACCTCAGCCTTTTTAGACTATCTCTATCAAGCCAAGTGTGAAAGACCCAGGATGCGGCGTGAGAACAGTGTAAAGCTCCGCACTTAGAAAAACATCTTTTGTCCATTTAGTGCGCTGGTGGGAGAAACGAGACGGAGCATCATTACCTTTGCATAGAAAATCCTCTGACCATTAAGTTGGAGAGCTATTGTGGTGCAACGCCTCCTCTGTATAAAACCCTCAACACCACATTAGAGTCGCATCCTTCTTAACTCCAAGGCAATAAACACTGACTACCAAAACTCATCTCGACTGACACAAATGGACATAAAAAGGATGCAATAATGGCATTCTGGTTTAATTAAAGGTGAATAACATTAAGCATATAAGTTTGCTTAGCCTAACGTAGCTCTAAGGATAATCTATTGATTACCAAAATAATAATTCAAACAGACGCAGCAGGACATGAGAAGAGAAAACGGTCGTATACGTCTAATGCAGTTGAGACTCATTCTGGCGTTTCTCTACAGCCTCCATGCTTCCAGCTAAGATTAACAAGACGCCGCATTAAATCTCGCTGCGAGTGGAAAGGCAGAAATCACACTTCTGTTTCTCTGACTGGTGTCCAACTTGCCTCTTCACAGAGATACAGAGACTAATGTAAAGAGAGAGACCGTGAAAAGGAAAAAAATAAAAAATAGGTGGGTGTTCAGAGGACGTATCATGGTGCAACAGACAAAAACCAACAGCTCCGGTCGCCTCGAGATCTCCTGGGGCGCCTTGTTTGTTCATTTCTAAGGCAGCCGAGGTTCGTGCCACAACATATCAAAGTACGATTAGCCGCAGGAAGTGACTCCTGCTGGAAACAGCGAAGCAGACGGCCACGCGAGAGTGACAACTTCACATGACACAGAAGCCGAGGAGGGGTTTCTTCAGACCTCTCCGGCAAGAGGGCTTGAATCTACTTAAAGGAAACCAAAACTCATATAGCTGCAAAAATGAGAGAGAGTAGCAAACAAGCACGGGTTGCTGTCAGATTTAACCTTAGGTAAAAATGCCAGTTTCACAGTATTTACATGAAAATTTTAAAACAGAAAGTGTATAACATGCTCGAGTGACTATAACAAGTTACTCGAGCATGGTGGTATGACAATAAAACAACAGACAACATTTTTAGCAATGGTCTAAAGTGAAGTTGTAGAATAAATGAGAATTTTGAAGAAAGCCATATGTTCAATACATCAACGCATGTCTGTGGACCAATCATGTTGTGATAGATCCAGGATTTCAGTAGATAACAGAAAAGAGTAAAGCAATGCGACTCTATTTCATCATCTGATGATCTAAATCTGTCTGTCATGGAATATGTTGGCTTTGGAAATGTTGGCACCCTTATGGGAAATTACAGTCGACGTCAGGATCTGCATTTTCTGGAATATATAGAGGAAGATTAGTCTTCTAGAATCTTGTACTATATTTTCAAGAAGCAATTGATATCAGGAGTTCAAGGCTTTACGAAAAAGGCAAAATAGCCTTTTTTGGTACATTTCTATATGTTTGCATTTTACAGAGTGACAACAGATTGCTTTAGTAATTTAGTTGTTCTGATATCTTTGCTGGTCAGCTACTGAACAGACTGAGAACTCACACCTTTGCAAGTGTAACTTTAAAATCAACTTTTGTCATAATATTACCGATGAATGGAACTCGTTTAGGTTGCAAGTCATAATAATTAAGTTATGGAAGAGACGAAGGTGTAACCGCATTTCCTTGTATTCTTTTGATTACAAGGAAACACACCAGCCTCCTTTCAGCCTGCTGAACAGCAGTGCTCAAAAACCATCGTGGAAAGCTGTACTGCTTCATGCTCCTTAAGAGGGAAACCTCTGGTCACTTCCACTGGTATTATAGTTTAAGGACTTTGAGCTGCAGAAAATATATGACAAAAGATATTACACATTTCAAAATCATAACTGTTTGAAACCTTGTCATTGTCTGATACTGACAATCGGCCCTTGAATTGTTAAAGACCATCGTCACCTTTCAGCAAACTAACATTTTTAAAAGTAGACAACAGAATAATAAAAAAAATAATAATAATTCTTTTTAAATTGCCCATTAAAACAGAATACAAAAATAAATCCTATTTAACAGTATGTATTCTGAAGACAGTTCAGAAACCCTTCCTCTGACATCTGATGTTTGTATATCAATTAGTAGTTTTGTGTTTGTTTTACAAACGTACAGTATGGAAGTGAGGGTCATATTGCTTTTTGCAACAAGCTGGAGATCAATGTATATGATAGAGGATAAGCTACAGCAAATGCACAAGTTTTAACAGTAACCTGAAACTCTTTCTTTATAAATCAATTATTTGTCCACAAAGATATTTATAAACATATTATGTCTAATTATTTCATGAAACAGTAAAACACATCTTTTTTTTAAAGTAGCTTCTTCATTTCCTGTCTAGGTTGATTAGGAAAAAGTCTCTAATTTATTTATATTTTGTTAATGAGTAATCAGGCTCAAGATGTGCTATCTTTGGCCGATGTCCGCAGGGACCCAATAAGCTCCACTGCGACTCTAATGACCCTGCTGACATGACTTGGGAGCAGCAGACTTAATGGTGACAAAACACACGCAGAGAGCCGATGCCTCGCTTCTTGCCCAGTTCACAGCAGACATGACTGCCTCCCGATGTTGACCTTCAGAAAGTGATGTGCAGCTGAAAGAAAAGGACGAAGACGGTGTGAGAGATGGAGGGCGATGGCATGAGACGGGAGGGTGAGAGCCGCGGGGATAAATTAATGGAAACCTCAAGGCCCAGAGTGCGAGGCAGTGATATTAGGAAGGCTAAATAGAGAGCAGAATACTTTAGGACATGATGAGAATATTAGATCAACTGCACAAAATAATGGCTAATGGATCTCAAATGTCTGCATGCCCATCTCACCTAATGCGTCTTCCACTTTACCCTCCACAGGTACCTTTGGAGAAGCCACGTGAAAGTCTGAGATCCCCTTTCTACAAAATAATTGATTCACGAAAGGAGAGAGAGGAGAAAAGGGGAGCATGAATATTTCATGTTTTTTTTTTTTTTTTGCAGAAGCCAATGAGAGGTATATAGCCGGCAGACATATTGGGGAGGTAAGAACCAGCCAGAAGGTTTCAACACAACGGAGTGTTTCAGACTGCCAAAGAAACTCAGTCTTAACTCATGCATAAAGAATAAGAGGAAGAGGAACGCGTGTGTTAACAAACCTTTTCATTCTCTGTGATGGAAAGAGCCCTGACTGAATGTGAGCTATGTAATTGCACACGTGGACTAGAAGTCTGGCAGGAGGGCCAGCAAGAGAGAGAGAGAGACAGAGGGGGGGAGAGAACCACAAGATGAAAGGAAGGAAAACAGTAAAGGACAGAGAATGAAAAACAGTGAGCAAAAAGATGGAAAATCTAATTTAGGAGAGGAAATAAAGAAGAAGAATGACCCCTGAGGGCGACCATCAATCTGAAAAATTCAAATGTTCCCCTCATTATTTTATGGCAGCTGAGAAACGCGGAGAGAATAAACAATAGCAAGTGACGGACGAGAAGATGGAATAATGCTTTTCTTCGGAGTGGGTGGTCACTCCAAACCTGCTCGCTCAACAGCGCGGGCAGCGGGCCAGAACCATACTGTTAGATTAATGAGAGATGAAGAGGAGCAGGGAGACTGAGGCTGCTCCTCAGCTGTAACAACTCTTGGAATAAACAACGCAGCAGTTGGCCATATGTAGCCTCCTCGCGCGTCTTGCTCCCTACTTCACCTCCCTCCCACCTCTGCACTGCTGCTGCACTTTGTTTAAAGTGTGAATAAGACTAAGTGGCACGGGGATTTGAAAGAAGAGTCAGTACATTAACACCATCAGACTACATGTTGGTGATCCCCTGGACAAATAAACTTCTAAAGGAGAGCCGGACCCTCACTGCCCCCTCAGGATCCGCCAGCGCCTTCGCCCCTCCCCCAACCCATTCTTTCTGTCATCCCTTCTTGCCAATCTGTTCCCCTTGCTGCTGACTGACAGAAATAAACGATGACCCTCTGTGATCAGCCGCCACAGGCCTTGGCAACCACACGTTCTCCATGGAAACTCTGGAGATGCGTCGTGATCAGACGGATGGAAAAGGCACAGAAAGGGGGCAGTAATCCATAGGACACTCATCAAAAGGCTGCTGCTGCCGTTATCACTTTTCTGTCTCTGTGTATTGATGTGGATGTACCAAAGTGGCTCGACTGCAAAAGAGACAGACCTGGGAGACTCATTAGTTGAAGGTCTGCTTGTTTTTGTTTATTCCTGACGATTCGTTCAAACGCTTAGGGCTTAAAAAAAAAAAGAAGATGGTAATGAGTTTAGTTTGACCATTGAACTGTTTCAACGGGGCAAAGGACAAGGTTAAATGGAAAATAAAGATGCAGATGTAATCCCTAATCTGTAATCCTGTTAATGTCGAAACTGCAGACAATGCTAAACGTTCTTATGCTAGCTCTGCTAGTGTGGAAGATGACTTGAAGGGCGCAGATGGAACAAAACTAGGCTGGTGTTTATTTTCAAAGTCCTGAGAAGTCATAGTTTAATTTATAAATATTGAAAATAGAAAAAATTTAAGTCACACCAGTTCTGATGTGTAAACTGCATTTTAACATGATAACAGAGGCTGAGCATGTTTTTCTCCAGTCAGTCAGGACATCGCGCGTCCCTTTTCCTCATCTCTTGCAGTGACTCGTGAATCAGCTATCTGTAACGACTCAATGTTTTCTCTCATTAAGAAGGAAGAAGAAAAAATTATTCTTTCTTCAGAAAGGAAAACAGCAGCAGCAATGAAAAATACAGACTGGAATGGCATGGCTATCAAAAGAGCTCCACAGACGATCTTTTGGTGACATATTGGAAAAGAAAAAAAAAGAATTAGCAACAAGCTACAAGAGAAAGCATGTCTTCTTATAAAAGGTGGCATGTTACTCACTGGGGCAGAAAACTTGAATTATAACAATCAAATTAATTAAAGTTGCACAAAAAAGTTTCTCTGGGTGCAAAAACCAGTCTGACTTTAAATTATTATCAGTAACAGGCTTATTGCCACACAACACCAACAAAAAAAAGAAACCGTATTTTTCTGTTAATAAAAAAGTCATTAAATATTGCTGGACATCTTCCATTTTTTATTTTAATATTATGAAATTAAAATATTTTCTTACTCCTCACAATCTCCCACCAGATCGTTCCTGAAAACAAGTTTTTAATTTCCTCGATTGTTTTAAATTCTGTTTCTGCACTCTGCTCATTCGTAAGACGTGAGACAACAAACTTATATTTTTGTGATGCCGACAGTCCACAACTCCTAAAACTGCTGAGCTTCCATCAAAAGCAGCAAAAAAAAGCAAAGCCGAAGTACATTTTTCATTTGCATTCAGACTCTTACCCTGTCTTGCGGGAGATTAAACTTCAAAAAGCACAAATTTTCATTTTTTTCTTTTGAAGCACATCTAAGACGACAAACAAGTGCATGAAGGGAGCAAGAGTTAGTCTTCTTAAAGAGGGTACATTTAAAAGCCACCGTCGTGTTCCCTTTTTTCTTCTTTTCCTCCCCTCTTAAGCCAGCCTTGGCAATCACCAATACAAAATCAATCAATCTGAAATTTGAATTCCATTTTATGCACCCATTGTGGCTGCCGTGATTAAAGGCTTAGGCTGTGAAATAGTGAGGAAAAGAGGCACCGTGTCTTCACTCCGGCTTCTGCCTCCCACCCGATCTGAATGCACAAGCAGGCGGCGTCATTTCAGCTGCAAACATTTACAGCGACACTTCCCTCTCTCTCTGTCTCATCAATTCATTTCATGCTGCTGCGTGAAGGACAGGAGACTCGGGAGGGAAATGTTGTTTTGCCTTCTAATTCTCTAGAAAGTCACTTTCATACAATTTGCCCAACTGAGCCATGTGGCAGAATTATCACATCATTTTTCAGCAACTCAATTTACTGTCCCCAGGACTGAGGCAATTTCACAGGAAGAGGAGGTGGGGGGGGAAATGCTTTTCTATTCGCCAAAGCCCCTCCAATTACATCTCAAGGCCCTACTTGAAGAGCGCGATCCCAGCACTGTCGTAATTGAAATGATTGCAATGTTATTCTTTGACACAATAATGGGACAAAGAGTGAAAGAATCATCTTCAAACACAGACAAGGGAGAGCAATCTTCTCCTAATAGCAATAATGAAGAGAAAGGGAAGACAGCAGAACTGCGTCCAATGGCAATTAGAGACATTTCTTCGCACTGCAACTGTTCTGTAATTTCTGCAAAGGGCAGCGCAAGATCCTAGCTTTAGACTTTCATTAAAGGGTTCATACCATAATCCATCAACATAGATATCGTCCTCAGGAAAGATAGCTGGAGCGGGCTCAGGCGTAATGGTTTGACTACACATTCATATCATGTGAGGCTGATTAGGGCCAAGATGAATAAAAACAGGGAGGGCAGGACATAAAATATACATGGCACTGCTGAGCTATTTTAATCCCGAATAGGCTCCCTAACCTGCCGTCTTCTTTAAATCTCAAGCAGGTGGTATCCGAACAGAAGGATCAGAGGGCATTGGGAAGTGGAGAACGGATTATTTCAGAGTGGGAAAAGCAGCACGGATGAGTATTAGGAGCCACGGGAGAACATGGGAGGGAGAAAGACTGGAGAGCAGAGCAGAAGCAGCAACTTCATCAATACCCCGTTCCACATGCAGAAACATGTGGTTCTATTAAATGGTCAGTGTGAAATTCTCACAGTACGATAACCTTGAGTAAAGGACAAAAACACTAGTCACTCTGGCTCTTCTTCTGGTATCTCATTAAAATTATTTTAAACCTTAGAAATGATATGATGAAACATTTCTGAGTTCTAGCATCTTAAAAGTTTTGTATATTTTGTCCTCTATGGCCTGTGTGGTATAAGGACATGAATCTAAAACAGAAATATACAGTTGAATCCAGTTACTTTTATTCAAAACATAAAAAACATAATCCCTGTTTGCTACAAACCTAATGCTTAAATGTAATTTTGTTGCAAGAATGTTTCAAAACTCAACTAATAATTTCAAGTGTTTTTTTTCTTTTTTATAAATTCCTTTACAGGAAAAAGTATAGGAGTCCTTTTTTAGCCAGTTCACCAGCAGTGTGCAGCAACCACAGTATTATAAGAAATATATATTCTTATAATACTGTGAAAGAAATATAATACTTTAAAAATTACAGAATCATCCCATCATGAACTCATATGTCCTTAAACTTTATTCAATATTTTAAACTCAAAAAAGTGCATCAAAGTATACGCTGGTGGCTGATGGTGGGATTTTTGAGCGGAGAAACAAAGTAAAACATCCTGGATGATACTGGTAGAGCTAGGATTTCTGAATCCAGCAGAAAACAACTACAACAAAAAAAACAAGACATTGCCACAAAAAAAAGCACTCATGATTTTGTGACATTTACCTGGCCAGTCACTGATCTTCAGCCAATTATTTGCTGAATATTTCATATTCATTCTAATTTTAATAAGACTTAATAACAATAAACTTGGTAGATTGCTGTTCTGCTCTAATATAATAGAGTAGGTTTAGAAATTCTGCCAAACCGTTAAATTTGTCTTTCTTCAAGCGGAGGGAGACATGTAGAGATCTTTCACAGCAGCAGGTGGAGGACCACAGCACTACTCTGTGTAATAAACAGCTGGGGAAAACACCAGTTAATCCAATGTTTCCTGTGGCGTTAGAAACAGAGCTGCAACAATCAATCGTTTCTTGACCGATCCCTACTGATGGTTTTCTTTGAGGTTTGAGCTGCTCATTCTGATTTTGGTCACTCTTCAACCAAAAAAAGAACAAAGCAGTAAGAGCAGGATGACTAAAAGATATGTTTTTCTTAACTCTTGTATACCTCGACATCAGAAAATGGCCGATGGCTGCATTTAACATTTGCGTATTCTCATGCTGTCTGCTAGCAGCAACAGTCTCTCTATTTATAGGCCCTCTGTGGCCCATTTACAGGCATTGGGACACTGGATGTGTGCAGTAAAAATCATCGGAAGATGGACAGTCACACCATTGTTTTATGCAGGGTGATGTCTAAATTAACAACAGTTTAATTCATTTGATTACACAGTGGACAAATCATGCAGATAATGACAGAGCAACAAAAGAACGAACCGATTCAGCCAAATGGACGGAAATAATTGACCTCGCTTTGGAGACGGTGCACATGAATGACTTCATCTTTGAGTGACACTGCGTACCATTAGGCAGCAGCCACAGAATGAGTGACCTCTACAATGAAATACATAATCATTTCCTTCATTTGTCTTTTTCTTTAAAGTGTTAGACATCATTAATATGGATGTCCTGCGGGGATGAAATTATGGCAGCGACATGTTTGTGTTGAAATTGCAGGGCGGCCCCTCAGACTCTTCCCTGAGAGAAAAGAAAATGCTGCTCACTCGACTGGATTTCTAAGAGACTCGAATAGGTTTGTAGTGACTCGGACAGCCGGCATCAGGCAGAGGGAGGTGGTGGCAGCAGGACGAAGGGGCTAGTCATTTATCATTTTTGTCAGTCTTGGTAAAAAGGGGAAAAAAAAAAAAGAAGTCCAAGTGTGTGCGTGGAAGTAGGGGGTTGCTTTCATATAAATTGAGCGTAGGTGGAATCAATGTGGCGTTGCTGGTGAAAGCAGGGACAAGGGGGGTGAGGGAGAGCCAGATCAATGCTGGAGGGAGTGACTGTTTGCTCCCATTGTTTATCCACTGTCATCTCAGGACACTACTGAAGGACAAGAGAGCATGGCGGGCAGTACAATGTCTCCACTGGGACAGAGGAATCATAATGGGTCCCCTCCTCATGTAGATAATAAACATCACTCAGAGGTGAAAGTCAAACTGGTCGCGGATAAGGCGTGTCTGTCTGTGAATGAGAGCACTGGTGTAGGCGTTTGGGAGGGGGTGGCGGGTGAGGGGTTTGGGATCTGGGTGCAGGGGGCAATGGCAAAGAACAGTACTTGTCAGAGTGGTTTTATGCAGTCACTCAAACCAAATGGCAGTTTAGTTGGATTGTGTAAAGATATACAGAAACATTGGAAAAAGACCAGAATCGGCGCAAACCAGTGACATGCTGGGAAAGAACTCCAAAAGCTTATCTTATCCTAATCAGTGAATGTACCATACATTAAGAGTTAATGGGTTATGGCAACAACACTCTTCTTTGTGGAGGCTGTTACTGAAGGAGACCCCAAGTTTTTCATTTTAGTTCCGGTGTGATGTTTAAAATGAAGCCATATGAAACACAGAGATGTACAAAAGCTAAAGAAATGAAACTATGATCTTTAACATGTTAAGTCATTTTGCTGTTTGTCCCGGCTACAAGAGAGAGCAGGATTTGTAGGAGATAACAGCAAGGCTTCGCGTACTGCAGCAAAGTTGCTGTATGATCCTTTTGAGCCTTAACCATCTGGTATGAAACATTTGGGATTTGAAAAGGCTGGCAGTCTTTTGGAAATCTCTAAATTAAAATAAGGATGTATTTTTTCTGAGGAATACATACAGAAATGTAATGCTAGCTGAACTAATACATAATATGCGACGCTAAAGACTGGTTTACTCTCCTGAAGTATTAATGCGACACTCAGGAAGAGAGCAGCAGATATCACGGTCAAACAACGGGGAAGTGATGGGGGTTTTCCCTGTCAGCCTGTCAGTTCCCGAAACCTCTACAACCAAAAAACCTGTAAAAGAGCATGCAGGGTCAATGTGACCTCAAGAGGACCGCACACAGGGTAAAACTCTCACGGGGGATCCACTCAACCCCTCATAGGGTTAAATCACTTTCTAAAGAATATAAACCAAATTGTACAACAACGTTGCATCTTCTCGCAGTAGTTCTCTCTCCTTAATAAAGTCACTGTAGGAGCTACTGCTGCAACGAACTAAATGTCTCATTTTCACCCAATAGATTGTACTATTGGCTCAGATTTCGTCTGCTAGCTGTTTCTTTTCTAAAGGAAGCCACTAAAGCAGCTACTGCCTCTGTTAACCACGTGTACCTTTTCTTTGACATAGATCAGTGCTTCTGCAACCCCCAGTTGTTGGCAGCGGGTGGCCTCTCACACTGAGCCAGGTTCTGCTGGAGGTTTTTTCCTGCTAAAAAGAAGTTATTTCTTTTCACTGTCGCCACATGCTCCCTAAGGAGAAAGTATTACTGCAAAATCAAACATTTTTGGCATAACAAACTGAACTTGACTGAATTGTATTATAACTAGGATCAAACTGGAATGTATTTAATTAAATATGAATATGATATGATTGGTTGTGTATTTCTGTATATAAAATTGTATCAGTTTGTCTTGTAAGATGCATTGAGATGACAAACTGGAATGTATTTAATTAAATATGAATATGATATGATTGGTTGTGTATTTCTGTATATAAAATTGTATCAGTTTGTCTTGTAAGATGCATTGAGATGACATCTGATATCCTATATAAATAAAATCTGAAGGGAGCTTTAAGTGAAATCAGAATCTGTTTAGATCTGTATCGGCAGATCAAGGTTTGCCAATGACCAGGTAATGGAAATTGGTGAAAAAAGTTGAGATGGGTGCATCCCTGCAAGGATTAACCAGCGCAGAGCTCTGCATAGTTTGAGAGCAACTGTTACATTTGCTTCAGTAGTCAATTTGCAGCCCTCATTTGAACCAGAAATGCAGCTGTTGGAAGCAAGAGAAATAGCTGAAAATGATTAAACTAATTATAAAAACCCTCAGGCAAACTGCAACAAAGGCTGCTGGGGCGATATAAGAAATATAACTGTCCAATCTGCTCAATCAGTCTGATGGACAACAGCAGAGATGCAGGCAAATCCTCCCTTGCAAAACAGATAAGTGTAATACCTGCTCATGAAATGATGATGAGTTAGATTCAAGAGGGTGCTGTGCAAAATTCAGGTACCATCGTACCCAGGGGAGCCCTTCCTCTCCTTTTCCCTTTCTCGCCTACCTCTTCCATCTTCCCCGCTTTCATGTCCAGATAAGAAACGGCCCGCACTGATCCGTCTGTGATTCGCGCAGCAGAAATGCATTCCCATGAGAACATCCCGGCGCGTAAGAAAAGCTGACACAAGAAATGATATTCTGTTAGGCCGCCCATATTTTTGCTTGCAAGATCAAGCAGATAAGGAGTTTTCCTCCAGCATGAAAAGCACACTCCTCCCAATCATCAGCTTGCTTTCAAAGCACAATCAAGAACAACAGATAACCGAATGAAAGTGCAAATTTATCCACATTGTGCTCTACATAAACAGCACACACTTGACACAGCATCCCTCCCCCCACATCACATGAGGTAAACAGAGCAAAGACACTAAATAAATAAAAACAATTCAAGTGCAGAGGAAGGACCAGTATCAGCATTGTTACTGCAGTAACACTATTACAATCCCAGTCGTAGGTCCAGTAATGAATCCCACAAATAATCATGTGTATTTTTGAAGCTTGGCCATAAGAGAAGCTTTTCTGCTCTCTCACAAACTACAGGTAACACTACAGCTTCACTTTTCAACTTTCCACTAAATCTGTTATTTGCTATGCTAATACTGTAACCAGAAACTAGCAAAACATAACAAAAAAAAATAATTAACAGCATGGGCCAACAGTGTTATCACAACAATTTCCCAACATCACAAGGTGTATTCAGCAGTCAGAAATTATTTTGAATGTTAAAAATAAGCTCACAAATAACTGAAAAACAATATCTGATGCTTTTTTGTTCATGTATGGAAGAGCGGCACAGAAAATATCTAAATTATATCTTTTCTCCAGTAAGCGAGAGGAGCATCTGTCTTACAGAAGGCCATCATCAAAACCTGATTACCTCTGCAATGAAGAGGCCAAAAGTCGACAGGGTTTCTGGACTGAGCATTTAATAAGTGCTGCCTGGGTGATTCACCAATCTGTTGGGAGATGAAAACTAGACTCAAAATTAGTATTTACTGGCTGTGTCACTAAATGCTATCATTGGTCACACAACCATTGAATGATTAAGTCAAAAAGTAGTCTACCTGTAGCAAACGGGTTAATTTTATGGTTTGACCAATTTATTTTTTACCTTCCTAGGATTTTGAGAGTATTTGTTAGACATTTTGGGTTTCATCATTGGTGAATAAAGAAAGACAAGGCGAGGGTCTGTGGTGTGCAGCTTAGTTGCAACACAGATTAGATTGAAATCATTTTAGAGCCTCATTAGGAGCAGATGCATTTATTGTTTAAATCATAGAATTGAAATGGGGAACAGAGAAAAACAGAAGAAACTTATTTTAGCTCACAACTTCTGCAACGTGTTACAGATGTGAAAACAAATTATATCTACATTTTAGGTGCAATGTTGTCCGGACTTTGTATTATCTTTTTGCCGTAGTGCCAGGTAAGTAAGGTCCAATAGTTAAGAAATGTAGTGGGTTATTTTTCTGTCCTTTAAGGTTACACAGTTTATTCCGATTTGCAAATTCAATTAATTATCAATCTTTGAGTCTGCATCAGCTTAATGCCAATTCTTAAAGGCACAACAAAACGAAAAATAATTTCTTAAAAATTATTGGGACACAGAGCTAAAGTATGCTATACTTTTCCCAGCAATCAGTACACATTTTACATGATATATAGACCACAGCCACTTACAAAAACAATAACTGTTCTGGTAAAATGTTGAGCTGGAAGACCTTACCATGGTAATCCTTTTTAAACTACGGTCAGCGTTTGAAGAAAATATATGTCAAAAGATATTGCCAGTGAAGGCAATGTTTTTTGCCTTCCCAAGCATAAGTATTTTCAAATGTACCAAAGAATCCTTAACTTTAACTTATGATTATATTTGAGAAGGCAAGCTCGGTAAGAGATAGACTAATTAGTCAGTGTTTACACTACAACAGTGAACTAAACGAAGCAGAGACCACCAACTTTGGTGTTAATGGTGAGGATTGTAAAAGAGGATGAAGGTCCAGACTCACAGACAGATCTGTTTTTAACATCAGTCTTTCAAGTCCATCAGCTCTAGAACTAAATATGAAACTTTAAGGGAACATCTCCTTAAAATTTGTGGGAAACAATAAACAACAAAAAGCTAAAAGATGCTGAATAATTGAAGAGATTGTTTATGGCAGGCCTCCAAATCCCTCTCCCATAGGTCCTTCAAGCTTCCCTGAAATAAACAGCTCTGCCTCAGCCCACCTTTTTCTGTTTCATAGTTTTATTTTAAACTTTACCACCAGCACTCTCCGAAGCTCTTTACCTGAGCCCAGCCGCCCTGCTTTCCCTTCCTGTGCTGCCGCTCTGGGACCTGAGTGTGAGGTATGCGTGGGCGTCACAGAGCTGACAGGTCTATCTGGGCTCTGTCTACTGTGCTGGCTATTCCCATTTCCCCTCTTCATTGCCGCCTCTACAGCTGCTGTGTATCCAACTGTGACACCACACACATGTATCAGTTTACAGAAGGGGGGTGTTAGCTGGAGGCTGTTCAAATGGTCAAACTTCTCACCAGGCTGCATGCTTGGTGAACATATTGGCCTAAAACGCTTTGGAACCAAATTGGTAAAATCAGGGAACGAAAGAGGTAAAACTTCTTGCATTTAAGTGTGGAGAGACAGCAATCCATTTCCATTCAAGGTTGGGAAGCAGCCTGTCAGAGTTATGGATTAAATGCTGCAGAGCAGCATAGCACAGACACACATCATCCCTGACAGTTTAATGGTGTGTATGTATATGTGCTCTCATGTGTGGAGAGCCACAAACGTATGTGTGCGAGCATGTGTGTGCGAATGGTTTTGGGTCCTACCACCTGATCGCTAAAGCAGACGGTTAATTCGCGGGTTAGCCTTGTAAAATCTGAAATCCGTCTCCTCTTAGCCATCCATGACGGGGCTGGAAGCCTCCTGAGTCAAAGCGTCGAGGCGCAAGCCGTCACCATAAACCCCATGTAACACATTTCTCATTTGATACGCCTCTCAGCCGTTCGCTCTTGTGAGCACACAAACAGTCATTTCCACTCTGTCACACACACACACAGACTTGCACAGGCAGACAGATTTGTGACACTTTTTTTTTTCTTTCATCCTCCTGGCTGTAACAGGTGTGGTGACAGAAGCGGGGGGTGAGAGGAAGAAAGCCGATCCAGTCCTGAAGTCTCCAATCTTGCCAAGACATCTTCTGTCCTAATGTCATCCTTCACCTCTTCAGGGGAAACTTCCAATCAGAGCGACAGATCAATACACCCTAGCCCCGGGACATGAGGCTTGAAAGCTAACTAGGAGCACTTAAGGAGAGGGGAGTCTGTATTGATTACAAAGAGTTAATGAGGCCTTATGTGCTAGCTGGGGTCTTTTGTGACTAGACACGCATAATTCGATCAGGTGATTGATACAAACCAGTGTACAGCTCCAATAAAGTTAAAGATTCGCTGCAAAACACTAAAATCTTAGAATAAAATGGTCAACATTTTAAAGAATCTATAAATATTGAGCGAATGGACCAAATGAATAATAAGTTGAATTCTAGTGTTCTGCAAAGCAGAATAATAATTTCAAATGTCCTTTTTGAACTGCAAAATGTCTTTGTAGCAGCAATCAAACACAAGAAGTGTATATGATATAAATGACAACGACAATGGAGTCTTTTGTAAAATTCAAGGAAAATACTAACTAGAGTGATTCCACAGTAAGTTTTTATTAAAGCTCTTGGCACAGAATATTGTCATTTTTTTGTTATTCTGCTCTTTATAGAGTAAAACTGATAGCTAGCTTATACTAGCTAGTTAATTAGCCAGGCTAACTACTTACATAGCAACTCTGTCATCTGGTGCTGGATAGACATGCTGCATTAGCCTCTTAGCAAACTAACTGCACTGTTAGTTTGCTAACTGCTGAAATTTTAACATTACTTTAACAACAATAATGGCTAATGTTCCTGTTGTTTCCATGCCATGAGCCTCTAAACAGAAGAAACATTAGATGTCCAGGATGCTACTTCCTCCCCCTCATTGGACCAATTGCCAAGACTTCATTACATGAGCTCATGTTGGAGCTAGAGACCTCGCATTAAGCCCACACGCCAAGCCAGTGATGCCAATCTTCATGTTTAGGCAGTTTTCACCTATTACTTTTCCGTTTCTTATTGTTGTGACCTGACCAAATTGGAAAGGGATAGGATATAAAAATGATGAGATATGTTCCTTTAAAGATAATGACAGAATGGCAACGCAGCTCCATATTGAATCAGTGGTAACCATACAGAAAAAGAAATCATCTGGTGATTTTTTTTTTAATCTGCTCTACAAGTAAAAATACGTAATACAATAAAGTTCAGAATGCCACAGCCTCTTTTCTGTGGTATAAATTATTTAGCCTGGCCTTTTCTAACCCTTTAATTATACATCAGTGTTAGAATAACAAAAGATGGGGATACTCAGCGCGTTCTTGCTTACAAAGGCGTCAACAAAGAGACCGGATGGGGAAACTTTAGCCTCTTGGTACCAACAGGAGGAAGCAAAAAGTCCTCCGGGCAGCTTTCCTCTGCTGTCTGGCTTCGTCTATGACGCGTCTACCTAACCCATCGTGTGATCAGAGATAAAAGGGTTAACTGAAACTCTGGCCTATAGCCTGAGCTTACATTATTCAGCAGCTTGTTACAACAGCTTGTTCCCTGATCTCACACACTAGGAGACAGAGCTGGAAACTCCAAGGATGGGGGGACGCTGGGGACGAAAGCCGGATTAAGAAAGGAGATGATAAAGAGACCAGGGGGCTAGAGAGACAAAAGATAGCACAGAATATGGGGTGGACCTGAGGGATGGGGGGTAGAGAGGTGAGCTGCAAAGGGGAAAAAAATGTGACGCACTGGTATGAAAAGAGGTATTGAGAAAAAGAAAAGATGAGAAAGTGGTGAAAGGTAACATGCAAGCACAGGTGGATAACACACAAAAGAGAGGTGCCCATCAAAATGAGCTTGTTTCCCTCAGGCAATTTCTTAATATAGACATTTAACCTGTGAATACATATCTGTTTCTTTAGCTTAACTCCCTATCTCTAACCTAACAGCTAACATGTTAACAGAAATTTTAAAAAATAATAATAATAAAAACAATTAAAACTGCTGAAATTTTACTTAATTTTTCCTGTAGTTTAGAGTAGAGATGTAGCTTAGAGAAACTTGCTGGTGTTTGGAACAGCCTGATATTCAGCTTTAACTCAAATAACCATTGATTTCATATTTGTGAAGACACCTTTGATGTAGTTACTTAAGAAGACGGAAAGCTACAGTGTCTCTGCAAAGTATTTACTACTTTGGATGTTTTACTATTTTTACAAATCAACCATGATCAACAAAGTTTGTCTTTTGTGACCAAATGAAAAGTTTTAATACCAAAGTAATTACTGATTTTTACAAAATAAAATATGTGAATCTTAAATAAAATTACATAAACATTCACTTCTTCAAGTCAGTGTCTAGTAGAAGGCTTCACAGCACGGAGTCTGTTTAGAAAGGTCTCAGTAAGGCGTGAAGATCTGGATGTTGGCAGTCTTTTGAAAATTCTTCAAAAAAAAATATTGGAAATGATCTAGACTCTGCATACAGCATGAAGGGAGCCTGTACTTTCAGTAATACCATCAGCAGTTATCACTAATACGAAACGGACAAATTCAACTGTTTGTCATTTTTTCTAATCATGGAAAACAACAAAAAGAATTAGACTGCAGACTGGCTTTACATACAAATAGCATAAGAGGCAAAACATATGCTCCTATTATATTCAGGATCAACTTGAAATAAGAAACTTGAAGGTTTAATCACATTGATTCTTTCCAAATATATGCTACTAAAGGATTGCCTGCAGAAAAAACGAAAAGAAATAGTGCCTACTCAGCGTGGCTTGACTTGACTCTACTTGATTGTGAAGGTTTCCCACTAGAAAATACTATGTGGTACCACTACATGGTACATGACTTTTTAAGAACCTATTTCACTGGGGTTCAGTCAAGATGGGCTGAACATGTCAGAGGCTGTTGGTCACCGATTGGCTGGGGGGTGGAGTTGGTGGTATTGCCATAAGAGCCACTTTCACACTTTCCTGTACTTCTGAGTCTTTTCTGGCTCTCTTCTGTTTTGAGTCAGACAAAAAGCCACAGATGGTTCAACATAGCTTCCAAGTCGCAACTGTTGTGCTGCGCTTGTGTCGCGTACAGGTTAAGTTGCGCCACTTTTCGGAGTCAGCTGCCGCCCACTATATCATGACCCCACCTGCTAGTGTTGTTACTCAATTGTAATGAAAAACCACTCGAACCATGAAGAGATACAGTTGAGTCAAGTCAAGCTGTGCTGTAGCGATACTAGTAAAAAAGGCTCTGTAAGGTTACTCTATGAGGATCAACAAGCATAATGTTCTTCTCCAGCAGTAGCTTAATATATTTTGTATAAATTTGCATAACATGTTTAAATATATAAGACAACTGACTGTTCATTGTTTGTTTGTTTTTTTAAGTTCCATGTGTAACCATTCTGGACAACAATGATTTCAATACTAATCAATATAATTGTGATTCTAATTTCTTTACATAACTGAGCAGAGCTCCATTTATCTCATTTTTGCACTGCACTCAAGTAACATATTCTCCAGTTTTATTAGACACTAGTGAAACAGTGTCTCACACCCACACAGGGAAAATAACAAAGCAAAACAACATCCATCAGATGAGCACTGAATTGACAGCAACCATGTTTTGGGAGCGCCCTGTTTATAGATCCAGACTTGTGCTGCTGCTCACTGAGCGGGCTCCTTTTGTTCATTAATTGATTGGCCTCCCCTGCTGGGCCTCAGTAACTAGGTTACACAGATCCATGAAAAGAGCAGGATCGGCCCCCCGGTGAAACGCGGAGGATAGGAGACTCCAGAAGCTGGAATCCGACTGTTAATATAACTAATGGGAGTGAGGACGGCAGTAACTTTATAGAAATCATCCTCATCTAATTAAAGCGGAGCAGCTGATGAGAGCGGAGAGCTCAGATGGAGGCGATGTCACAGCCATATCCGCTGAAAGGCCGAGGCTGCGGAAAGGTGGAGAGAAGTGACAGGGTGGTGTTCACCGTCCATCTGTGACACTTTGCTTGCGCAGAGTGGCTGGAGAGACCTTGCATCTCACCATTTATCTCACTGTCACTCCTTCTCCCAGAAGAAGATAAGTAGTCTAAAAACTGTACCATGAATGCATTGCTCTGACATTTCACTCATCTTAATTGTATTTTGCACTCCAGTGAGACTCAACAAATTAGTCAGACTTCATTTATTTACTGAGAACGTCTTGCCATGTTCACTGTTTCTGAAAGATGAAGCATTTAAATATGGAATCAAGCTTAAAAAAAAAAAGCCAAATTTCATGCACTCAAAGCCAGCTTGCAAAGCTAAAGTATTATCAAGCTTGTTTAACATGTCGGATTTCTTTATGTATGAATAATGAGTGTCTTTGCATGACATATGATATTTTACACTGACTAAATCTCAACTCCTGAAATTCCAAATAAATTTTAAGAATCATTTCTCCAATTCATTTTTCTCTTTTTAACATCTCTTAATTTAAAAGGTCGTGAACAAGAAGGTGAGGTAAATTGATTGGATTAATGGTAATTAAAGTAAATTAATGGCAATGCCTGAAATTTCTAAGAGCCTGCAAAGCATTCACATCCAAGTCATCAACAGTTTCAGTAGGAATATTATTATAGCAGAAGTTCCTCCTGAACTTTTGCTCTAATAGACGTTCTGTCTGGTTTGAAGTGCAAACCAAACAGAAACATAACTTGACACAATTAGTAAAATTATGTTAATGTTAAAATGTTTTACTGGTAGACTTCTAATGTTAGTATTTTGTCCAAAAGTGTGTCTTCTCTATACATTTTTATCTTAAGCTGTGAGCCATCAATGACATGTTTTAGTTCTAAAATCTGAATACAAATATATTCAAAGCAACAGAAAAAAAAAAACAACAACTTTATTTTACATAATTTATGTAAGGTGAAGAGTTAAAACTAACTTTTAACATGCTGAGGTGATTATGCCACCATATCTTAGCTCTATGGCCAGAAAAAATGCTGTTAGAACCGAGTGTACCAGGAGCATGTTGTGTTCAAACGAAATTGTTCAGAGGAAACTTTGTCCGATAAATAGAATCGGGCCGTTTGATTATTTGTGAAGTTTGTGAACTGAGATACCAGATAGGAAGTTCTGACTTTTGCCAGAATCTACAACCAGACTGTTCCCTCTGAGGTTTTACTGATTGCTGTCTTCCGGTTGATGACACAGAAGACAATGAGACTATCTGATAGGAAATGCCAACTACTTGTTGATGAGCTCATTTCCGTACACCTGATGAACCACTTTGGAGCCTCTTCCGGAGCTTTAACAGCACAACCAAGAAATCTATCCAATTTTATTTAAGTTAGCAGTTTTCATAATAAAAAAGAAGAAGTGATTCTTTGCGTCAGACACAGCAAAGTTTCCTTTTCTGGTGATGCTTGTGATTGCAGATGTTTCGCTGGAATTAAAAATAAAATCCTGTCAATTTGCAGATAAATTATGAGAAAGAAGACAAAACGATCCGTCAGTTATAAAGTCATCTTCTTTTTTTGGAGATAAATAGTGGGAAGCTTAAATTGTAAGTAAAATGAAAATAAAAATGTGGAGTTTATTTTGATTCTTAATGCATCAGAGCAGATTTGTAATACCTGCTGTTAACAAAATCAGAATCAGCTTTATTGAATTCACCTAAACGTTTAAGTTTGTCAAGACACAAAATATAGCAAGAAAAAAAAAGCATTCAACACCAACTTTAACTGGCAAATAACTTATGCAAGACAAGTTGTACGTTTATTAATTTTTGATTTTGCTCTTACTATAAACAACAGATCTCTAATTTGTAATGAGCACATGCCTTTGCAGTGTGTCCACTAGCATGGACCTTATGCGTGCCAGTGGACCTAATCGTCACTTTATTGTTAACTGTGCTTACAGATAGTTCTTGTAATTCCGACAGTAAGCTTTCCACAGTTGGGAGGAGAGTTCAAGATAAGTATGTACGTCTCGCCACAGGGATTTGTTCTAAATGAGGAACGAGACTTTCACTGCTACGGTGTTTGATAAAACTGCAAATTGAAAATCATCATGACCTACACAGACAGAAGTGCAACATACTGGTCAGTCTGTGATGCAAGAGCAGGCAAACATGTTCCACTAATAACCAAAACGTTTTAGACTCAATTCCAGGACATATCTTACAAATCTTAAAAAAACCATCTGCAACTTTATTACCGTATATAGAAATTCTGACTTGCAACTTATAAATCTGCTCCTTTAAGAACTAAGTGAAAAGATTAAGAAATGTTCTTTTCTTTTTCTCTGGCAGGTACGCCAGACATCCTGCTCCTTAGAAACGGATAAGAAGAAAATTATGTATAACTCAAACTGGAATTCAATTTTTCCATAGCACATTCTTTAAAACACAGTTTGTGATTTTGAGAAATTAATCAATTTATAAAATAAAAACAATGGGGATTTGTAGTTGATCCCCCAGCTGCATTTCAGTGATTGTTTGGTTTTCAACCAAACCTACAGTTGGAGATTATTGTTCAGTGACAGTAAATCTGCATGCTTCAGGAAAAATTATACTTAATGCCTGATCTGAGCTGTAGATGCATGAAGGTAAACAATTTACTGGCTCATAAAACCTACTGTAAAAGCATATATTGACCGTCTTTTCTCTGTCTGGGGGCTAATGCTGCCAGTAGACTTTGGCTGGTAGGCTGCAGCCTGTCTGACTGTGCATATGATGTAACTACAGTACTTTGTGGTTAGTTTGTAAATCTGACTAACATAATTGTATCTACATCTGTGCGATCATAAATGACACTTATTGGCAGATCCCCCGTTGTGGATACTGGCCAAAGAAAATGCTGGCACAACAAACAGGATGTATATTTATATGATGTTTTGTGTCAACTGCAATGCACTCGACTGGATTCTGCGCTGAAGAAATTCAAGCCTAGAGTTTCAGGGAGTGAGGGGAAAAAAACTGACACCCAGCCATAAACATTACAACGAGGCTGACCTCAGACAAGCTGCCATAGTCATTAAAACCATGACCACTAACCAGCATCTTACAAAAAAATGCAAGAGTTTGAAGATGAGCTCTCTCCCCCCTTTTTTCCACAGGAGATACAAGCTCTGGATTTAAATTGGATAATTGTATATGCAAACACATTTACATACAGTGACATTAAACTGCCACTGTGAGCGAACCACCAGAAACCAAATTTAGATTTAAAGAGGTATAAAAAGCTCTGTGCGAACAGTAAGCGTCCTTCCCAGCCACATAACTCCTCCAGTAACAGAGACATGCTTCGGGTTTATTGTCTGCACAGGAGCCGTCAGCCGAGGCAGCGTGGGGCCTAAGCATCTCCCGCATACCGCAGAGGATACAAGTTTCCATCATACAGTTTATCCCTCAGGTGACAAGTCCGCGCTCCACTCGGCGACAGAGATGAGCGCAGGCCGTCAGGACGGCTCTGTCAGATGGATGAGTATGGGAACTGTGTGTGCTGATGGCGGTCAGCGTTTGGGATGAGTGGTGTGGATGTCACTGGCAATGGAGTGGAATCTGAAATAAAATCAAACAAGCCCTAGGGCTGACTTTGAAAAAAAAAAAAAAGAGTCTATCAGTGTATTACTCTGCAGAAAATTTTGCTGGCATAGTACTTTTCAACCCAAGTGGGGTGTGACAGCTCGCAACACGATATTAATATATTATTTGATCCACCCGCCCCCGAGTAATGGAGCCATAATGCATTAAGAACTCCAGTGAGGCTGAAGACCCTGAGCAGTAAAACATTTGACCACTTCTCATATGAGATGACATTCGGGTCATGTGAGGACAGTGAAGCGGTGATGAGGTTAATATTACTGTTACTGGTAGCCAGAGGGAAGGAGAAAGAAGAAAATGAGAGCACGGAGAGTGAGTGCAATGCATTTCACTTTTTTGGCACATCAAATTACCTGCTCTGCAAAATGCAATGAAGAAGCAGCCCGCCCACTGCTAACAGCTTCTCTAATGGTGTTGCCTTTAAAACCTTTATCATTAATTCATTGCCAAGAAATTTCCAGAAGCAAGGGTTGGAGCTTTTGTTTTTAGCTGAACTGTGAACCAGAGCACTCGAGATCAGTGAAAGCCCAAAAGCAGCTTTCTTTTGGAGGATGTTGAAATAATAATAAAAAAGGAGTCATAAGGTAATGAGCTCAAGTTTAATTTCAGACTATTCAGAATGGTGATTTGCTGAGAAGGGAGCATGTAGGGTGGTAATGAATGCTGGCGTTTTCTGTCAGAAATTGATGGTTTGATTAAGAACATGGCACATTCGAGACTAGAATCTGAAATTACTTTCTGTACCACTTTATAAATGTTGTACATAAAGAAAAAAAGTGATTTCTTTCACTGTAATTTTTCAAAGATATCACCACACCCCAACCATACCTTCGAAAACAACAATCTCTGTTGTATCCATCAAAAATTCTTGTTTCCGCAAATGTAGAAGGTGAGTCACCATCTCACAAAAAAAAAAAAAAAAAAATCAGCTCCCAAATTAACACAATTAGGCATGGAGAGAAATGTGAGGCACGTCGTCACATCTCTAGAGCTTCATTAGTCCTCGCAAAAAGACAAGAAGATGACAGACGGGACGCTGTGGGTGCAGATTTGGGTGGAGCCTGAGCAGGTGTACTTAGCAAACCAGTTACCATGGAACCTAGGTAGAGCTTGTCCTCGACAATACAATACAATATCACTGGGCTTATTGTTGACTGCAGGGTTTACAAAAACGAGCAGAATGACCTGTTAATGTCAGACGCAGACAATGTTTGGCTTTGTTTACCAGTGGTTTGACCTCAGTGGCATCATAATGTCTACCACCATAAATGAAGGTTTTTTCCATCCAGTAGGTCTGGACAATAATAGAGTTTATTTAGGTTGTCCCAACAATGCAACATTAGTGCTTTATGTACAGTCTTTAAAAATTGCATCAAATTTGTTGTTAGCCTTAAGCAAACAAGTTACAATTATGCTAAATGTGTGTTAACTTCCTGGTCAAAATTCACTACAAACCCATTCCTGCTGTGAAGGTGTGTTACTTTTTCCAAGTATCAGCCTATCACTGAAAAATGAGACTCCAGTTAGTAATGGTTAAGTATAGTCACCATCATGTTGGCTCCCCAGTTAGTCTACTTAGCTGCCATTACACGACTATTTCCTGGTATCTAAACAATCAGATTGTTTCAATAGTTTCTATGAAGTCATTAATCAGTGACAGATCCCTTACTTGTAAAAGAAAGACATCATGTCACAATTAGGCTATATATGCAGTGCTTCTCAATTCCAGTCCTCAGGCCCCCCTGCTCTGCATGTTTTAGATGTGCCTCTATTCCAGAACAGCTGATTCAAATGATTGCATGACCATCAAGAACTGCAGAAGCCTGATAATCACCCACCTATACAATCCAGGTGTGTGGCAGAAGGGAAACACTTAAAACATGCAGGGCAGGAGGGCGTGAGGACCGGGATTGAGAAATACTAGGCTATAGTCAAATTAATCAAATAAACAAGTCTTCAGAGCAGAGGAAGACTAGGTGCTACTGTGATGGACAACCTTCTATAGGTGATTTTAGGCATTTAAACCCACTCAAAGTGAAATTATTCCAATTTGTGGGGCAGACTGCAGTATTATTGAATATTAAACAGTTCCAGCTAAGTTTGTGTCTACTTTTTCAACCACACAAGGTTGGTATTATTGCACAATATTATGCTGCTGGCTGTATGACTCTACATAATCAGCTGCAACTCATCAGTCCACTTTAACTACTGGTTTTACACTCACTGGTTTTGTCTTCTCAAAAACGCAGTTTCTTGATACAAGAGCACAAACTGTCGGTTGAGAGAGCGTCTTGCCTCAATCAAGGATATGAAAGTCAAAAATACATTTTCCATTATCCAAATTATTTCAAATCGAACAGGGTAAACATTTAAATTTTGTGCCAAGCTGTCATTCTTGCTGAGGCGTAGTGGCATAGTTCTTTGGTAATTATCCAAATAGACTAACAATCAGTTGATTGGGGCTCAGGAAACAGCTTCCAGCTTACCAACAGTCTTTAGCCAAAGCATTTGTGGTTAGTTGCTATAAGCTGGCAAAACAGCTTAAAAACGGAGTCCATTTGGCTAAAAAGCCTACTGTTCTGAGGATTTCTTTACTTTTCTACAAACTCACCTATTTTTACTAAAAGGCGAAGAAACGGCCAATGGTTACTTTACATAGCTTCACATCAACATTTCTAGTCTATCCCTTTAATGTAATTTTAATAACAGAACCTCATTAAATTGTGCAAGCCTAATTCTTCATTACAAGAACACAACGGGGCTTTTAGCACCATTACAAACTTACCATCAGAGATCTAAAATTAAAGGATTACAGTGCAAGCAAAAACCTGAATATGTTAGCAAAATGTAAAAAAAATATATATATAAATGTGACAGAAGTGGCAAATTACACAAAAGAAAGAAAAAAAACAATGAATTGTGTTTCATTCCAAGCTTCCCTCCACTTCTGCTACAAAACCATCTCTGGATTGGATCAGTAGCTGGGAAGTTTGCCACCTGCTGTGACCCCAGCTGGCATCTGATGAGTCTAATGCACCGGTAGGGCAATATGGAACAGGAGGCCTTTTACTCCAATATCATGAATCTCAAAACCAAGCCTTTACCTTTTTATCGTTTGCTTAGATCGACATGTTCTTTGATGAAATTTGAGTGGGGGGTTGGGGAAGCATGTGGTGCATCTTTAATGTAACAATCAACGGCTCTCCAGGGAGTTATTGAATACCTTAGACTGTTGGAGTACTTTAGGAAGATTCAGCAGCTTACAGAAAAATGGGTACAGCCAAGTCTATAACCCAATCAAGTTTAACTACGACTAAGACTCAAGGATTGGCTTTTTATTAATTTTCCAATTAAAATAAGTAATAGTCTGAAGACATTGAAGACTTTCCGATGTTTGAAGGAGTAGGACAAAACCTAAAAGAGTCAGAAATGAGAGGCAATAATGTAGTTTGATATGGATCCTGCTGAAAACAATCCATAGTTTCAAATTGCTTCCAGATGCTCAGTTGCCTTGCATATTTTGGCCCTATTTTGCCATTCTTTCAATCTTTGGGCTTCCTATTAGTTCTCATCTGCCAAGCCACCACCCAATGCATTTCTGGGACTGACTGCACCACTGGAAACTTTGGGTACTTTTGTCTTTTATTCAAAGAAGAAAAAAAAAGCACAGCTGAACCACAGTTTATGCTCTGTATCAAATGCCTGAAAAAAACACCAAAAATAAAATACAATCTTCACACTGCTCAACGTTAAAGCAAAACCTGGCTGTTTCTTCTAAGACAGTGAACACATCTCCAGAGTGAGGATTTTGTAATTTCATGGCAATTCAATTACACATAAGGCTGAGAATCCAAACAGGATCCAAGGTATGTTGTGAATAGTTTCATCCCTACAGCTGTTCAACAAACGTCATAGAAGTTTTGTGCAAAACCTCAGCAGAGTGAGGTGATGAACTTGCACCCTGAAATGCAGTTCACATGCTACACACTGATACAGGCAGCTGTGATGGAGTCCAATGGGACATGCTGGATGTGGAAATGTTGGTAGTCTTTATGAAATCTACCAGTAATGGTGGACACAGGGCACATTTTCTATGAAATACACAATGCTAAGATGCTAGAGATAGTTTAAACCATCTGTCTTATAATCATTGCATATTTATTTTGAAATAAAAATGAAATCATGATAAACGGATGAAATGTGTAACACTGACTGCTCTCGCACAAGACAGGATGTCTCTTCTGCTTCTAGCAAAAAGAATAATTTATCACAAAAAGAGTTCTTCGGGCTCCTGTAAAAATCAGAGCTTTTCTTCCTTTCAAATATTGTTATAAACACACGTTACTCTGAACAACACTTGTAGGAATTGGTCCATGTTTATGGAAAAAGAAATGTTTTAATGAGAAAAGGAGATTTACTAGAATTCTCTTTGCTGAGTTTTATTTGCACAGATCCCTCGGTTCCACAACCTGGAGGGTTTTTAGTGTAGCAGTAGATTTTCAGTGATGCAGAGACAGCTCTGTAACCTTGGGCTGTTTGGAGGAAAATTGTATTATCTGCAAAAACATCTCATTGTTAGAACAGTTACATTCTCAACTTGTCAAGAAAAATGAAAGATTGAATTTGTTAAAAAATCATTATCGGGGTTGGAGCTTTACAGAATGCATGAAGGTAAAATCAGTCTAAAAAAAATTTGCGTACGTTTATATTGGTCTAGAATTTTCTAGCATTGACTTGTTTTGTTTGTGTGATACTAAGCCGGAGCAAACGTCACTGATGGACAATTGGGAAACAGTACCGGGATTAAAAGAGCATCAGTGGAAAAATAATTGACCTGAAATCTTTAAGCTGAGGCTACAACAAGCATTCAAAACTAACAAGTCATGAATAATAAAAAAAAAAAAACTGAATGAACGCAACTGTGTTATATAACCAATTATGTACAGACATGCTTAAAAAAAACACAGCCAGATGATCTACCTGTCACACCAAGTCTGTGCTCTTTCCTGCTTTTGTTTTCAGCAAACGAAGACTGACAGTGCAGTAAAACAAAGTTCTGCTCCACACAGCTTAACAAAGACGTGTAAAACAACCTTCAAGATTTTTATTTTCTCGCTCGGACCTTTGAGGAATGTTTTCATTCAGACCTCCAGACCACCTGAAGGCTACCACCAGGAGAAAACCCTTTCACTGCTCTCATAACAGACATGGAGGAGAAAGGAAAGACATCCTCATGATCGCGATACGCTGTCAACTAACATTAAGGCGCACAACAGACATGTACAGCCTTCTGGAAACATCTGTGGATTTGTGGAGGATTGTCAGGGAGGAAGGATAAACAACATGCTTACAAGCATCTCAAACCTCCATAACCAGAGCCCGTGTAATGCATAAATCACAAGGTTGTGGTTGTGGATCAAAGAGGACCAAGCGTTGCATGGTGCAAGTTGCAGGAAGTACATGAGCCAAAAGAAAAACTAACTTTCTTCGAGAAGAAAGTGGAGCATGAGGAACGCTGAAGAGAAAAAACAAACCTGCAGCTAATTGAGACGTTTAGTTCAAAGACATGCTTCAGCGATAACTTGAGCTCAGAAAAACTTGAGAAGGTAGAATAATGGTCACAAACAAAGTGGAGCAGAGAAGAAAACATGCAAATGGGGGAAACAAGAGAGCTAGAAGAGAGAAACCCTGACAAAGGCAACAGAACACAGTGAGAACACAGCGGTGCCGAGCACAACACACCAGAACAGGCTGTAATTGTGTTGTGCGGGACTGACCCCAGCGCATCCCAGCAGGCACTGCATGATGAATGGGCCTGGCATGACTACATCCCACACATCACCCTCCCTCCTCCACCTACCTCCTCCTCCTCAAATGCTCTTTTCTCTTCCTCGCTTCCCTGTCACCACTATTAGCCCTCCTTCTGTCCCTCCCTTCTTTCTCTCCTCATCGCCCCCAAAAACCACACTCCATTCAGCCGCTGCCATCCCGCAAGATTAATTTGCATTCAGGGCACTTAGTCCTCGTATTGTGTTCTGACACAATGACATATTACAGTGCATGGCACACCTATTAAACATATAGTCTAGCATGAGGAACAATGCTTTTTTCCCCCCCTTTTTTCCTGCGAGATATTATGATGGAGTACAAATGTGTTGAGGGGGAAGCATACCGGGGTACGGCTTGATTGGTTAAGAACACAGAGCGGCTGACACGGGAGTCGCTGCAGAATCATTACAAGAACAGTTAGATAACCTCGATTAATGATTCACCAGAGCCAAACTAATAAAGTGGGTCAGACTGTGTGTTGGCAGTGGTAGCGAGTGCGCAGAGACCTTCAGGTTAGGGCCGCGTGTGAAGAACAGCAGCAGCGATCGAGCTAGTAAAGGAAAATTAAAGAGGGAGAGAAAAGCAATAGAAGTGTTGGTGTAGCTCGACTCTAGACCCTGAGGAATGAGACAGTAATGCAGTGGAAATGGGCTTTTTCCTCTATCTTTGCACACTCCCATTCTCCTTCCACTGATCCATCGTGCCAAAGTCCATAGGGAGTGAAAGAAAATAGGGAGGGGGGTGAGACGAAATTTAATTTGCTACACTGTCTCTCGCTATCACCCACTCCGCCTCGGGGCCCGAAAAGAAATAGATTCTGGAATTTAAAAGAAAGAAAAAGTTGAGCGAAATAGGGAAATAAAAACAGGGGCATTTGGAGACAATGGCGCAGAGGGTGGCTGGAAGAAATGAGAGCGGAGTTTAAGAGGGGTGGGGGGGTAAGTAGGTAGGAGGACGGATATGTAGGCCAGATATTAACTGCATGGTTATCATAAACCGGCTCTGAGGCCCGGCCATCTGGGGAGGCCATGGGGTTGTTCAAACAATCACATCAGCGTGGAGGACAGTCGCCGCTCCTCACAATGCAACGATCAAACTGAGAGGTAGCTGGGGGGTTAACAAGCCATTACTTCACCCTGTTGCTCTCCCAGGGGGGGAGGCGCAGGATGGAGCTCTGTTGGTTCTTCAAGCCCCACAGCGCACCTTCAGGCTGTTAGTTGACAAAGAGGAGCTTAGTGGATGGACGGCAGCACAGAGGCCTCTGTTGGGGAGAAAAGAAAGAAGCAAGGGCGTTGACTATAGAGACAGTCGTGGATTATATTCGAGTCCCATTACTCGCCTCTAGCTTTTCACTACCTGTCACACAAGCACTCGGAGAACTAAAACAGTAAAGCCACAGTCTTTCTGACTTCAAAAGGCTCCTTTACTGTGGTAGATGAGCAGCAAAGCAGAATAAAGGAAGAAAAGAAGAAAGAGGAATGTTAAAAGAAAAAAAAAATGCTATCGCTATAGCAATGTGTTGTGGAATATTAACATGAATTTCAGCGTCAGGGTTTAGACTTGAGAACAGAGCTGCACATTTGCTGGTGTCTATCTGCAGCGGTCATGGGGTCAGAGGCGCGGTGCAAAACAGTAGTGTTTTTGGACTGTGTGTGGAATCTGGAGAGAACCAAAGCATGTACAGGGGGAAACATGCAAGTTCCATGCAAACAAACTAAACTTTTTTTGCTGCAACTGCGTCACCCGTAACTACTTTCTCATTGTTCTTAAACTTGAATAAAAACGGTCTAAACTGGTATTGGTAAAAATGTAATCACAAAAGTTATTTTTCCCCCCTGTAACAATAAACAATCTAATAATTACCCACCTCAAATATCCACAGAGTTAGGTTGTGGGATTACAGAATGAATTAATTTATCAGATCTCTGAATCACTTCCACAGCTTCACCTCAGCCCATTAAGATCCAATAAGCCCAGGTTGGGCTGCAGCTGAGAGTTGGGGAACCATTACCAAGAGAAAACAAACACAGACCTTTGGCTGGGCTCACACAGCCTGGTCCAGACACCTGTGTTCCATTCACCGCTTATATCCGGCCACTTAACACTTCACAGAGGGGGTAGACTGCTGTTTGTGTTTGCAGGCTTGTACTGCTCACTGAAGTTCCTCTAGTTAAGCTTTGCACAGCCTAAGAACTCCTCTGTAAGGACAGAAAGGTTCTGCTGTTGGGTTCTTCCGCTCAGGGCAGCCAGCTGTCGAACTACCCGACTGTCACGACGGACCCCACTTGTAGCTGCCCCTCTGAATAAAAGTGTTCAAAACCTGGCAAAGAGACTCTCATTCATCCTGCTGTTGTCTTTCAAAGTCTCCAGACTTCCTTCTGCCCCATCTGTGCCTGTACTGACCTCCAGGTTGCCAGCACCTGTCCCGCAGAGACAGGGGCAAGAACTGCACAAAGACACACACATGCCAGTACCACCCAGGCTGGATGAGACAGCATTGTTGCGGATCACTGGAGGGGTGCGCTTGAAGCTGCCAGAACCTCCATCCTGGGGTCTGCACTTCTTTCCACCCCAGCAACTCAAGCTAGAAAGCGGGTAAGTCATCAGCTTAGGTCCATTTGCTCATGAAATACACTGATCTAAAATGGAGATGATCCATATCTCTAGCTAAGCACTTATCTTTGCAACACAACAATTAGGTTAGATTGAAGGCTGAGCTCTTCATATGTATTAATGCCCATTTGTATCCCAGGATGACTCCCACTGTTCACAAACCAACCTCGCTCAGAAACGGCAGCCGACTGGACATCAACCAGCTAGCTGGTGCTTTGGCCCAAAGAGGCAGGGGAGAGGGGAAGAAAGGGTGAGTGAGAGAAATTCAGCTACACATTTACAACCCTGGTGGGACCGTAAAAACGCTCGCAGATGAGAAACTGAGTGAGGTCAGAGACATGCATGTTTTTAAACAAGCGCAGTTGTCCTGCAGACAATCAGTTTCTGTCATCGCAGGCTAACAAAGGAAATCCAAAACCCCTGCTTGACCTTTGCGTAGGCGTTCGCTCCTGGCTTTCTTCTGAGTATCACTGCGAACTAACTGCCAGGTAAACACTGAGCGTCAATTTCCACCAAGGCAGCATCCGTTCATATCAGAGAGCTCTTTAAAGCCTCAGGATAAAGAGTCAAACAATGCAAAACTGCAAAATAGGAAGACTGGTCAGACTCTCACTAAACCAGGTACAGTTCTAGGAATCCAATAACTTTACAAACACTGAAATGCATCCTTTTATCACATACTCCACAGTGTGCCTTTGAGGCTATTGAAGACTATAACAAAAAGTTAAATTCAGCAGCTGCATTTTGTGGTGCTGTGTAATCCCTAAGAACAATGTTTGACCCAATCCATTAAAATCTCAGAGGTTAAAACAGTGTAATAAATCCCTTCCTGGTGTACAAGAATACAATACAAGAGTTTAGTTCAAAGACATGCCTCATTACAAGTTATTAAGAAAGGGAGGGGAAAAAATCTGTTTTGCTTATTGATAAAGACATGTAAACATAAATACCGTAATAAGATGTGCTAGTAGTTCCTTATACATTTTCTTCATTGATTTAGCCATAGAAGTTGAATTTCCTTGAACAGAAACTGTATTTTTTGCAGCTTTTGTTTTTTGTGGTATATTGAGACGCCATTTTTTTTCATGTCTCTATTAGAGAATCTCTAAATATAGAGCATGTTACAGGATTTATTTCCTCCTTACTAGAAAATATTTCATCTAAAAAAAATCCATTGGTATACTCTACAATGAACAGTCCAGTTACAGTGAACCAGATTTTTTCCCTTTAAATAAAACATTTCACATTTTTAGATCAACCTAAAAAAACATTATAAACCAAAAAAATGGCTACCACAAATATATTTAAACTGCATCAATCATAAAATTGCATATTGGCTCTTCCTGGCCAATATACATATTTTTTTGCACTAAAATTCGAGATAAGCCTTCCTGCCACTTATTTATTATAAAAAATAAATAAATTATTTTTTATCAAGAGCAGAGCTGACTTTACCAAATCTATGTGAGGAAAGTTGTATTTTTTATTTTTGTTCCCTTTTCTGATTTTCTGTTTTTTATTTGTTGGTTTTCCCTCCAGGCCATAATCAAATATGATATTTGTTGAAGGGTTGATTCTTTAGCAAGCCTCAAGGTGTAACAGAGCAGGAGTGTACGCCACAGCAGACAAAGAACCTGATGAAGTCCAACCTTGGACACAACATATTTTTCGTTATAGATTTTATTCAAAGTAAAATAAAATCATGGTAAATATTTTATCACATACTCCACAGTGTGCCTTTGATCACTTTTATGACCAGTTGCTCATTGAACATGTGAGACCCTGTTTTTTTTTTTTTAACTAATTGTCCGGGACACTGAAAGCATTACAGGGTGCGCCGATGTAAAATTATAAGGATGTTACTGCACTTTCAAACGCCTTGCCTCCCGGGTTTTACAGATGTTTTTCAAAGAAGACACAATTATTGACATTTGACACTGTTAGTCATCTTATCTTAGCAATCTCCGTAGCATGCATCACTAGAATAATTAAAATTGCACTTTTCACGTGTATCCGTTAGAGAATGTAGATTCTTCTGAGATTTCAAAAACCTGCTAACATTTTCAAACCATGCATTTTTCACAACAGACAGGTTAAAAACTCAACTAAAAAAAAACTCCTCAAAAGTCACAAACAGAGCAACTTTGCTGCATCTAGATCAGCCTTGATGTTACTTGTGGAAAGTCTTGCTCCCTCTTTATGCCCTGAATATCTTGACATGTTTTAAAATAGTTTCTTTTTACATACGGTTATATTTTAAAACACCCAAGACAGAGTCAACTAACATCGAGTCTTTTTCCTCCCAGTAATATGTTCCACACTGAAGAGTGTTGTCAGGAAGTGAATGGTTTATTCGCCAATTGGAAAAAAGAACCTGCAAAATCATCTGTTTTCAGTCACCAGCCCATTTCTCAGTACATCTCTAATTTTTGTATTTTCTGCAATCAAACCAGAGCTTTAACAATGATTAACAACTTCAACTGGTTGCCAGCTGATCGGTGGATCAACATTAATAAAATTAAAAACGACATCCAGATTACTTTAGTTTAGTTAAAACTCACTTGTTTTTAAACTTTGATCTCGTGTGTGTGCAGGACCGCATTTTTTTAGTGTGAGCTTTTCCAACATCCTATTTGGAATAACACTGCATTCAGCTTGAGGCATGGACAGGAAAGGTTGCACACAGTTTGAAGCTAGGTAAGAACACATGTGTGGTATTTGCACTCGGCCGAGGCAACCAGAAAACTGCATAAACACACAAAGGCCCCTCCACCGATCTTCTCCCCATGTTCAGGTCATTGAACTTTAGGTCTGATAATACGAGGTTCAAGTCCAACACGCAGTGGTGGAAAATATTTGCTCATCCACTGCTACAACAACATTATCAAAGCTTCCTTTCCCACAAAGTGGAAAATCTGCACCCAAAATGCGACTTGTTTAATGCTCGCCAAAAATAAAAGCTAGGGAAATCTTTATTCTTTATTCAAGCATCTCTCAGATAAACATCTCCGACTCTGGGTCTGAAGAAAGGACCCTTCCAAACAGCTAAAAGGACAAAGAAAAAAAAAAAAAAAGAAGAATCTAATCGGATCCATTGAATGATGGCACTTACGATGAGGACGGGGTTAGAATATCCTGCAGTGGAGTGGTGTGTTCCCATTACCGCATCTCTCCATCTCTGAAAATGGCTTCATTAACAGGGCTCACAGCCGAGAGCTCCCTAGTCGAGCTCATGAACGCGCAGTAGCCCGAGGGTCTGTTGGAATGGCTGAGGTGAAGTCCATTAACACCCGACAGCTTGTTTTTTTGACCGCTAAATAAAATGGGGCGGTTTTTTTTCTTTTTTTTCTGTCTCGCTGTAAAAATAGCCTTTAGCTCAAGAGCTTGAGAGCAAGGAAAACTCTGCTCAAAGCACAGAATTATATGTGAAATGGTGACATAAAACCAGGTGAAGCTATAAAGTGCAGTGATGTGGCTTCTTTTTGTTATTCACCTGACATCACTGGCTGGAGAATTACTGATCAATGTGGCTGCCACAAAGGGCCTTATTAAAACAAAATGGAGGCTAATGCGGTAAAGACATATTGAAAATAGAGCACCTTAATGGGTGACATAATGCACCTAACAATGCTGAGGGGGAATGGATGTGATAAGCTGAGCTGCTGTATTCACCAGATCCTTTTCTGACAAACATTAATCCATATCTCACATAACCTCTCCTGGCACATTTCCTGATCTCTGAAGCAACCAGAGCTGGCCAACTGTGAGCCCCATGACATAGTGCTTACTTTCCCAGCACTTAAGCTCCAGTCATGTGGCACCTGATGAAACGCTACACCCCGGTCACCATTATTGGTCTGGATACAGGAGCCCGTGGAATGTATCAGATTCCTGCCTCAGGGAGGGGATATGCACCTTGGAAACATGGTCCCATCTCCAACAGCTAGCCTGTCAAAATCCACACCTCTTTCTGTCTTGCTTCCATTCACCAAAATGACACCACAGGGCAGCTAGATTTAATCTGCCTCATCGCCCAGTTGTCATGCCCCCCCCATTCTTCATCTCCATCCTTAATGTTACGACAAAGCTGCTAAAACGTTATACTATGTCTTTCATTTGATTTAAAAGTGCCTTTAATATGATGCCACAAAAACTGGTGGAGTGGCCAGAGTTTTCACCATGAAGTACCACATTGTTGTCGCTTTCCCGGATCTTGCTGCGCACTGCCGGTTAGCTGGCAGGGGGAGAAAAAGAAACGCAAGTTTGGAAGAAGAAGCTCTTTAAAAGGAAACTAAACAGAATTTTCTAAGACATGATGAGAAGTTTAGTTTATACAAGCTTTGAGAGAATGAGAGCAAGCATGACTTTCGAGTGGATAACAGGAAGGCCAAGGAGAATACAGCTAAGTCTGTCACAATAAGCAATAATTCAACTGATCAAATAAAACTGACAAATTAAAACCAGCTCAATCATTTCCATTTGCATGATTGTTTTTCTTGAGTGTCTCTCTATCAAAGACTGGATAACAAAAAGTTTAAGTCTGGTGCATTGATCTCAACTAGTCCGTGTTTGTTTACAGAGATTTCAGTATCCATTTTATGTTTTGTTTATTCATTTTGGATGTTTAAAATATCCAAAATGAATAACAGTTAACAGTTCCAATGTTAAATTTTCATTGGAAATTAAACAGTATTGACCTTTGACAGGGTGTACATGCATTAACATGCCATTACCATTACGTTACTTGAAATTGATCTCAAACTAACAACATTACTATTTATCACAATAACTTCTGGGACAATTTATCGTCCGGCAAAATTAGGTATCGTGACAAGTCTAAGTACAGCAAAGTTGCTTTGTTGTTTTATTCTTTTGACTTTTTAACTGTCATGTAGAATGCTGGATTTCCAGTTAAGGAGCTGCGTCCTCCAGCATCTACACCCAGAGACTGTTGATCTAGCAATCAAAACTGAAATAATCACAACGATTAGATGCCAAAGCCAGTTTAACAAGTCAACTCAGCAACTACTGTAATGATAAATCATATTTCAGCAACACACACACACAGTGTGAGAATGCCTTTGCTGCTAATGCAAATAATTAATGAGCACTCACAGCATGAAGGCTGTGGAAAAAAAATATTCTAAATGCAAATCTTCTTACAGCTCCAGAATCGGCTAAAATCTGTAACAGCAGGTCAAAGCTTTACGAGAAACCAGATCATCCGAAAATGGCAACAGGATTCTGAACAGTGCATCTCTGATTAACAGTATGAATAATTGTAGACTTTATGTTTCAATTAAATTTAATCACACAATATAATACATTCCTGTTTTATACCTTCGTGTAAATATCAATATAATATCTTAATTGCGTTTTTACTTAAAGATGTGATTAGTTGAGCAAATGTACCCTTTGCTCATCTGCTGAAGGAAGCTCACAAAGATTGAAAACTACTTTGCTCTCCGGTGCAACAATGGCAGCGCATATCTCCCCTTCTCCAGAGAGCAACAGTTATGCCACGCTGTACTCTGGCCCATAGTATGGAGTATCTGTGAGTCACTGGCCTGCGTAATTCAGTCTAGGGAATTATGACAGTGGAAAATCATTTCCCTGGGCCACGGATAGGAGGCCACAGCTAATCGTTCGGTAATCTGATCTGCTCGCATACTGCGGCGTTCAGCCTCGCCGTTAGCCTGGCCAGCCGGTCACACATGTGAACACCCCCCTTAGTGACTGCCAACTGTCTAGTGGAGACCAGCACCATTCAAAAAAAAAAAAAAAAAGACAACTCTCCAGGTTTTCCTGAGGATTACAGATGCTATCGGATCATTGGCTAATACTGGGTTTTGCTGAGCTGTTTGAAATGTATTTACTCCTCTGCACCCCTCACGACTGTTAAGCCCATGCTCAGGAACTGAAATGCAAGCTGCTTCACAGGGAACAATATTACAGCCTGCCTCTTGCATTCTGGTAGATTAATCCAAGAGTTTGATTTTTAATGAGGAAACATCTGAGTTTGTCTGTCAGACAGCGGGATATTTTGGGAGAGCTTCCAGTTGTAGATACTACTATCTAGCAGAGCAAGTAGTGTTGTAGTAGTATATGAATAAGACCCATCGGAGAGGAGCAGCGAGGCACAAAGCCGCGCTTATACCCAGCAGAGAAGACGGAGGAGGGGGTTCAAGTTTTGGAAAGATGCCTGGCTTTAGCCACACTCTGTAGAGAGGTCTGCTCCCCACACACTGAGAGTGCCTACAAGGGGCAGTGACATGGAAAAATACAAGAGCTGGCATGTTGTGGGCCCTGTAGCTCCCAACAATTACTCTGCTTAGCATTAAATGTGATGGTAGAATTACTGCACCTGCACACGATTAAACTGACATCCTGATATGGAGATAACAATGGCAGACATTTATTTTTTATTCTGCTTCCCTTTCAGCTGCAACAAAACATCAATTTCTTGTCATGCCTATAGAGTCTGACAACCTGTACGTTTAGGTAAGACGGTGCAACTCAATTGCATCACATCGCGGGTCTATCCAAGTAAAAAAACATGCCGATATATGATCGAATGCTTGCAGCAGCGGCAGTGGCAGCCTTCATCAACTAATAGCGCCAGACCACAGCATGCTTGGCAGCCAGCGGGAGCAGTCAGATGGAGGTTTAGAATGACCAGACAAACAGTTGGCACGAATAAACAGACCACAACTTGAGATTCGGCTCTCTGCAAATTTGACAAACGAATGACAGTAATCTCCAAATGGAATAAGCCCACATTGCCACCCCCCTCCCACCCTCGCTCAATCCCCTCCAGCCCCAACACTAACAAATACAGGGAGGAGCATGTGATATACGACACATGGCTGGAGGATAACAATAATGTGAAACACTGATCAAATAATAAATCTTATGAAACCAGAGGGACGAGCATGTTGCGGTTGCAAGAATTTGCTCTGCAGCTGAGGGCGAAAACGCAGGGAAAAGTCCTTGTGACTTTGCCAAATACATTTTGAGCGTGAGTCATTCTTCTTCAGTAATCTCTTACTCACTTGGGTGCGCGCGTTTGCATGCGCATACACCCCCCAAGGCAAAAGATTTCAAGCAGGTCTGGACGGCCCTTTTTTTTTCTTCCTCCTACAGAGCGGAGTCAAGTGTTTGTAGTGTTTAATAGATGCAGCTCTAGGTGGAGGCAAACATTTGCTCCTATTTTAGACCACAAAAGCCATACTGCAGGTACTTATCAACCTGTAGAGACACAGACAGAAAGAGATTGCAATAAACATTAAAACTGGATTTTCTTTTTTTTTTTTTCTTGAGAAACAACACTACTTTAAAAAAAAAAAAAAGAAAAACTCATGAAGGGGAATCATGTTCTATAAACAGCATTATTGCCTCGCTCATATACAAGGAATTTAACTGAAATTCAATCTCAATAATTATAATCCTAAGTAACAAATGTGTAAAAGTTCCCAAAGTTCATAATTCATCTATAAGATTATTCAGCAGCACACAGTTGGTCTTTAGGTACGCTGTAATCCACGTCATTCCAGCAGTAATCCGATAGTTTGTTCATTCTTGTACTAATAGAAACTAGAGATACACCAGTCAGTCTGCTTTTTCTTTTATATTTGTATTTATAACTAATGTCTGCATACTGTCAGCACATGAAACTGAAATCAGAAATTCCTTGTCTTTTTCCCCCCCACACACAATTCTGGCCAATAAATCAGGTTCTGAAAAATCTGATGTTTTGCTTCATATTTATTAAATGCATCAAAACTAACAACTGGAGGCATTTTCGGCTAATGAATACATTAATCAACCCCGTGTGGCCTGATGCAGCCGAGACCAGATAAAGATTAGAGACACATGCTCTCATGCTTGTAATTCCTTCCTTTTCTGTGGGATCGAAAACTTTCTCAATCAAAAAATCTGCAGCACATTCTTCTCCCATTTATTTATCACAGTTTAAAAAAAAATCTATATATGGCATCGACCGGGAAACTCAACGCATCTCCACAAAAGAGAAAAAAAAAAAACGAATTTGATATGTGAGGACATTTTAGCTCTAATCATGTTTCTTTTCACTTTCATTAAATCCAGTATTTTTAGTCAATAAACAGATCCACCACCAACAACAATACCTCAATGTCTGTCTATTTATTTTCTGTGTGTGGTAAAAACAAGAAAGATTGATACTCTAATGGTGCCAATATTATAATTCAATAATTACTGGTTAGATCCAAAACTACTATCTCATATGTCACATAATCTACAGGATTTTTTTCCCCTCCTTGTAGATGTCATAATCCTTAGAAGAAGAAAAACACTTGATTTATAAACGGTGCTGTTCTACAAAACAAACAAGCAGACACTAATTTGAAAGGCAATATTGCAAATTAATGATTATCTTGAAGTGTTGGATTGTATGATCTTGTTATTATTTGGGAGTTATGATAATCCTTTGAATTAAATATTGTGTTCTGACATAAGACCCTGTTAAAAATGCAGCCAACATCCCTTCTGTTATCATGGTTGATAATTGAGCTAAGTCCCCCAGATCAATCCCAGCCTAATGGAAAGTTACAGCACTCATTGCATTCCTTTTCTAATCTTTTGTCCACCTCTTTCATTTGCAGGCTAACTGGATGTTAATATGAACACAACGCAGTTTCTCCACCTATATGGTTACACTATGCCTCGGATTCCTAGCCCTAACTTGAGTCGAGCAGATAACGCTGTACACATCCAGGCTGCAACAAAGTTGCAAAAACAAGTTGCTCGGGTGTCGCTTTGCTTTGCTTTGCTTTGCCCGGGCTGCACTACGGGGACTCGACTCCATAAAGGAATTCCGACGATAAATCACAGAGCACAGCAGCCGGACGCGCAGCTCTATCCCGGGGCACGGACATTTCGACCCGACGAAAGCGTCAACAATAATCGCTAGCTTCCCCCGGATCACGCCGCCCGACGAGGCAAACCGAAAGCCGCGCCGAGCCTCCACCGTGCAGCCGGGGCTTTGTGTCTGCAGCCGGGAGAGTCGGGCCGAGAAAAGCTGGCCTCATCTCCGTCTGCGCCAGACACGAGCCCCGGCCTCTGAGACCGAGCGGCGGAGCTTCTCCGAGCTGTAGCGGCCAAACAGGAGCAACCCCGTTCGGGCTCGCCTTGCGTGTCGATGTGCTCACCTTGTTTGAGTAGATTTTGCTCCGGGCGGCAGCTGGCTTGGTTGAATACGGCTTTAGAGGACGCTGGGAGCAGGTCGTCGCTTCGGCTCGCCGTCGGCTGTGTTGTGGAAGCGGCACAGTGGCGGTCTCGGCCGGGAGAGATCGGGAAATGTGAGAAAGCCCCTCTCTTTCTGCAGCTCTGAGCACCGGCAGTAGCCCATAACTGTCTTCAGGAGGCGCCAGCGCGGCACATTTGTCCTTTCATATGCGCATGCAGGCACACTGAAGTCCTCAGGAGCAATGGCTTATCTGCATCCGCTCCTCGTCACTGCTCAGATTATTGGGGCCCGGACGTGCTGCGTGTCCTACTATTGTGGGAAAGCATTTATCGCAAATGAATGCTAGAATTACCCCCAATGTTTTGGGTTTTTTTTCCACATTTGTGCTTCTCTTGTAAGTGCGTTAATATACAGACTAAGTCAGGGGCGCCACCAGAAAGTTTCAAAGGGGGCTACCAATACTTTGCATGTCAGCAAAAATTTTCATGAAGCTAGTTTATCGATGTAACTTTATATCTGTTTTTTTGTTTTTGTTTGTTTTGTTTTCACAATGTACTTTTTTGCAAGCAGACTATAATTTGCAAACAAAAGCCATGCGGGGTGACTTCTTCGGGACAGAAATGACGGTGCAGGAGAGAGCACATACCTGGAAAAAACTAACTCTGGAAGTCATAGTGTCTGAATTTCTGTTGTCCACATTTGTGCTGTAATTACAACTGCAATGCCATTTTGAATGTCAAGAGCAGCTCGTTGAGTGCAGGTTTTTGCAATGTGATATATCTAATGTTGGAACAGTGCCAGCAAATGTGTTCTGCAAGCTGAATGAGACGAGATGCTCTGCATGCTCTGACCCACAACATGCTGGCAGCAGCATCGCTAAGCAAAAAAACCAAGGATGAGGTACGATTTCAGCACAACCAGGTCATGCAGTAGTAGTGCTAGCAACACTGACGGGCTCCTTTTTACCATAGTTTTATTTTTCTTGTAGATGCTTCAGTGTGTATCCACTGCATACCACCAGAGTTTATTTGGAAGCGGACCAAGACCACCTCAAAAAGTGGGTTTTGGTCCATTTTCATAGGGTTAGAATGAATGTCATTTAATTACAATGGACAGTGCTTTTATTCAGCTGAAAGTTCATGTTCATGACCGCAGAATGTGAATTCATCATTAAAAACAATGATGGAGAATATTCTGATTCGAAAAAGGAAATATATATATATATCTATATATATAGATATATATATATATATATATATATATATATATTTTATTTTTTTCTTCAAGTCATAGCAACTTTCAGTTGAACAGAAACAAAACTGGCATGATTATTTTTTTTACGTAAAGAGGAACAAGCAAGAGTCAGTGCACAGTTGCAGTTATTACTGAACAGGCCCAAACTCTGTGTCTTCGTAAGTCTGCCTGAAAAGTCGATCGGACAGCTACAGCTGATCCAGAACACTGCCCCAGTTCTAAGGTCCTTACACTGGCTCCCTGTAGCTCAGAAAATAGACTTTAAAATCACTGAATGGCTTATGACCAAAATACATTAAAGACCTGTTGTCATTATATCGACATTCCAGACCACTCAGGCCTTCTGATTCAAGTCTACTCTTCATCTCCAGAATCGGATCTATACACAAAGAAGCAGCATTTAGCCTTTATGCTCCAATATTCTGGAACAAACTTAAAGAAAACTGCAAAATTGCTGAACCCTGAGTTCCTTTAAATAGCAGCTACTTGTTATCGCCCTTACTTATTTTGTTACTGTAATGTAATTTCTTTTTTTGTTTGCACATGGTCTAGTGTTTTCATACATAAAGCCCTATTGCTGAAATGTGTTACACAAATAAACCTCACTTTAAGAAGATGAACACAAGGTTCTAACATACCTAAACAACAAACCTTGTGACTAAAGAGGTGTGTGTTTTTCATTATTAAGAGATTAAATCCCAGACAAAGTCTTCCTTGAAAACAGCTCTGGCTGTCTCATCCATGTCACATGGCACTTTGGAGACCGTCACATGACTTTTGGAGAAGGCGATTCCCAGGACTTTTATTTTGGTGCCATGATAAAATGAGACCGAAATTGTTTTTCTATTTATTCTGTGTAATTATAGTATTATTACAGTAAAGCCGACAGTTGTCAAATCTCTGTTGCAGACTATTTTGACAGAGAGAAGACTTTGACAGCTCCTTGGGCTTGTATCTAATAATCTCTGCCCTTTGACTCGACAACCTTCCTCTAAACTTAAGTAAACTTCCAGGATTTAATGCCCTGCGGCTGTAATCTTTGACATCATTTTCCCCTCTAATCTGAGGTTTACACAATAAAGACACTCTGACCTGAATTAAGCCAGGTGGACGGATCAATGGCAAGTGGGTGGATAAGTTAAAAATAGACGACATTACCTCTGAGAGATCTGTGAATCCATCTCTTCCTCTTGTCTATCACTTGCATGAAAGTTGAATCAGTGCTGAATGAAAGGAAAAAGAAGCCTCAAATGATATGTAAAACTGCACAGTAGGATGTCAGTTTTGACTTTGCTAAATGTATTTCTCCTGTATTTACCTAACAGTAACCCATTAAAATTACCTAAAACATGTACCTGTAATATTGCAACTGAAAAACAATGTAATCATATGGTGAGTGTATCTTTCACATTCTTGGTCTAAGTAAACTGTTGTGTCAATGTGAATTACTCCTGTCATGTCATATTTTAGTTATTTGTGTTTGTCTTGAAATGTTTATTTGACTAACACAACAAAGTATACCAATAAATTGTTTATTAAGATGTTAACACGTGAGTGCTAAACCACAAGTTGAGAAAAGCATTTAAAACTAGCCCGACTTCTCTCTAATGTCTAAACTTAGCTTGCATAACTTGTCACCAATGGACAGCTTGTCATTTTTCTCTGTTAGTCCTGCTGCATTGCTGTACACTATCAGAAAAAGAAGAGGTCTAATAAAATATAAGCTCCTATGAACACACTGCTCTGACAATGTCCCATAAGGTTTTTCTCTCACTCATTCATTCTCTCTCTTTCAAAATACAAATATGTAGACAGACAGAGAGGAAAATTATTAGAATTAGTAATATTTCCTATTTGTATTACATTTTTATAACAATGAATGAGGTTACGTTTATAAATTCGTGCTTATAAAAATTGACATGTATTGTGATTTTAATTCAACGTTTCAAATAGCCATATTTGTACAATTACTTTGGAACCAGAGCGACATCTGAAGGCAATGTCAGGTACTGCGGCTGTGATTTCTTTAGCTTTGAGCTGTTTAGCTGTGAAGTTTGGCTTACACTTTCCAAAATGGCGACCTCCCTAGGCTCAAACACCTACAACAGACAGAACTGGGAAGACGCGGTATGTCCAATCAGTGTCATGTTTTTCTACAACAGTGAGTAGGAATGAATGAAATATGTAGCAGCCAAAACTCAACACTTAGTAGCTCTTAAAACCAACTCAGTTTGAGTAGTAGTTTCCGCTAGCCATTGTCGGCTAGCTATTGTAGCGTGGCTGCTATCTTGTTTAGCATCTATCTGTATGTCGCGGTTGGCTGCTATGTGAATGTTAACTGAATAGAGATGAAAACGAGTCCATTGTCTCAGTGATAAGCAAGCAAAGCAACAACTTCCCAGATCGATCTCTATAGAAATATCTTGGAATTTCATATGAACGCGGGCTATGTTAGAGCTAGCTACTTAAGCTAAAAAGGTTAGCGGTAGGAGGCTGACAGGGCTAAAATAATCGCAATCCGGTAAAATCTTACATTCAGAATTTGTATTTAAAATACTGACCTCACCCACTTTGCAGTGGTATTACAATTTAGTCCGATGAAATAATAATTTTAACTTAGAAATGTAAATATAATATCCGCGTGGCCCTCGGAGGGAAATAAGCTAAGCTAACAGCTTGGCATTAGCACCAACTTTTCGGATAAAGCAGCTAAGCAAGAGCTCGAGTTTAAGTCTGTTAAAGCTATTTTAGGCCATAAAACACAACAATACCTTTTTGCCCGCTTGTTGCAGTACTTAATATAGCAGTAAATACTTTGTTTTTATCGACCAGGTGTTTGATATCTTAGTTTTTTTTAAATACCAGACTATTAAGGGTGTAACCTTAGAATATGGAGTTGACGTTTTAAATCACTAGAGCCGCTTATATTTAGATGTTTGACTGATGGTGTGAAATGGATGGATTAAATCCTGGTCATGTTCAGCTGCAAGCACTTTGACTGAAACAGCATCCTTCAACAGATGGCAAAGTGGGAGAGAGCTTGAATCAGGACTCTTTCTGTTCACACATTTGAATATGCCTCAATACTGAAGCAAAAAAGTGAGCTCGAGAGTATTTACAAAATATGAGTAAATCAACAGGTGAAACGTACACATTACTTCTAGCTTTGCTGAGGACACAGATTCCTGGTCCATAGTAGAGATAAAAAAATCAAATGTGTCTGTTTTCTTGCACAAAGAAGATCCATTGTGATTTTTCTGTTACAGGATTTCCCAATTCTGTGCCAGACATGTTTAGGGGAAAATCCTTACATCCGTATGGTAAGTTTTTGTGTTCTAGATGTTGTGCTAACTGAACTCATGCTTATAGCTCTAGAGGTGTAAACATGTTTGTGCTTCTTTTTACAGACCAAGGAGAAATATGGAAAAGAATGCAAGGTATGTTTTGCAACTCTGACCTTGTATTACACTATGTAATGAGACATTTTCATAAACCAACATTTGGATTGTAAGAACACGCCTGAGGTTTTCATTTTGGACCATCAGATCTGTGCGCGGCCCTTCACCGTGTTCAGATGGTGCCCAGGCACACGGATGCGTTTTAAGAAGACGGAGGTCTGTCAGACCTGCAGTAAAATGAAGAACGTTTGTCAGACATGCCTTCTTGACCTGGAGTATGGTGAGTCTTTGATTATCTGCTCTAAGTTTGACCAGTGTGACATGTTTTACACAACATAAGTTGGTTTTAACCCTTCTGTTTTATCTCGTGGCTGGCAGGTTTGCCTATCCAGGTCAGAGACACTGGCCTCACTGTTAAAGACGAGATTCCCAGGTCTGATGTGAACAAAGAGTACTACACACAGAACATGGAGAGAGAGGTAGCCTTGCAAAATAACTTCACTTTAAAACAAGTTTTTATAAATGCAGTAACTATAATTAAGCGGAATATTTATTTTCTCTTAATTTTTGTATATAGTTTGCCATGTAGTATCAGTGTCAGAATTTTTCATAATTTCCTTTCAAGCTACCAGAAACACTTCAGAGTATCAGTTCAATAATGATTTTCCTGTTAATATAATTTGTCAAGATTGCTTTATTCTACAATTTGTCATTTGTTTTGCTGACTTTTCAGCTTTAAGTGATTGATTCTGTTTAAATATGTGTTTACAGATAGCCAATTCTGATGGCACTCGACCAGTAGGCCAGCTTGGTAAGGCTCCAAGCTCCAGTGATATGTTGCTCAAATTGGCCCGAACTACGCCGTATTACAAGAGGAACCGGCCTCACATTTGCTCTTTCTGGGTGAAGGGGGAGTGTAAGAGAGGAGAAGAGTGTCCCTACAGGTGAGCTTTATGGCTAAATCTTATGGGTTTTTTTTTTTGTTTGTTTTTAACTATTTTGAGTAGTGAGTTACGCTTTCTTTGTGATTAACTACAATCACAAAGAATTGCAGAATTGTCATAAATGAAACCTATGTCAAAGTTTCTCCTCTTGCTACTTGGTAAGTTGAAGATTTTCAAGTCTTTTTGCGTGTTTACAAAGCTCTCAGTGGTCCTAGCTAGTTTATCTTGTTTTTCAGATTTATTTTTTTTTACTGCATGATCACTCCAGAACAATCTTTTCTTCAGGTAGCATGTTTTTAAATATTTCAAAAGTCCAAACTAAAACAGACAGGGAGACATCTGTTTACCATTTGTTGACCGAGGGCCTTGAATGACCTTCCTGGATTGAAGCTTTTTAGTTTTTCTGAATAAAATAACATGCTTTTTTTTTTGTACTTTTTTCTCTAGATCTGTAATTCTTAGTCAATTTGAAACTAGTTTTTGATTTATTTTGTTATACAAATAACTTTTATTTCTATATTTTCACTTTATAATATTGCTATGCACATTTTTAGTTGTTTTTTTTTTCATATCAATCCTATGTTCATTATTTTCAACCATGTTCACTTATAAAATTATCAGCATACATAAGTACACTACTTTTAGTAATTTTTGTCCTTTTTCTTTTTGTTTTTATTTTTAACTTGATAACTCCTTTGAGCGGTGTGTGTCGTGTTTTGTTTATAATCTTTTTTGTTGTGTTAGCATTGTATAAAAGATTTAATACAAATGTTTTGTTGTGTGTAGTGTTCAGTCTGTCATTTATTTTCTATCTTTGTGGTACATTCTTTTGTCTTTTTCTTTTTTTTTTTCTTTTTACCTGCAGGCATGAGAAGCCTACAGATCCTGATGACCCTCTGGCTGACCAGAACATTAAAGATCGTTACTATGGCATCAATGACCCAGTTGCTGACAAGTTATTGAAGCGGGCTTCAACTATGCCCCGACTGGACCCACCAGAGGACAAGTCCATTAGCACTCTTTACATAGGCGGCCTGGGAGATACGGTAACAGACGGAGATCTCAAGTGAGTATTTTATTGCAAGCGCTGTTGCAACTTCAGATAGTGAATATTCATAGTCTTTAGGTTACATTATCTTTTGTTAAGCAAACTGTTTCTTTATCACTACAGGGGTCACTTCTACCAATTTGGAGAAATTCGCACCATTACTATAGTCCAAAGGCAGCAGTGTGCCTTCATCCAATTCGCCACTCGGCAGGCAGCAGAAATGGCTGCAGAAAAGTCCTTTAACAAACTAATCATTAATGGACGGAGGCTCACTGTCAAGTGGGGAAGGTAAGTCGCTTCTGAACTCCCGCACCAAGCAGAGCCACTTTGAGGGATGTGCTATAATGTGCTTGTTAAATGCCAGGTGCTTTTCAAGGAGAATGAGTGTAGCAGCCTGAGCTAATCCCAGCATTGCTGTTACAAGTGTCAGTAAATTGGTAACTACAGGGCTGTTAAAAGGTGACTATTACTGACGCAGTGAGAGTCGGCTGGAGACGAAGATTGTCTATGGCGAATGCTGCTTTCAGCTGCTACACTGTGTTTAATAAACGGGCGTCTAATGCAGACGGTGTGACTCTTTAGGTCTCAGGCAGCCAGAGGAAAGGATGGCGTGAAGGAGGGAGTGAGTGAAATGGGAACCAGACTGGATCCTGTACCTGGCCTGCCCGGAGGTGAGTGTAGCCACCGGAAGAATTTGAATACATATATGCGATTCAAACGATTAATTGTGATGAGTCGATTATTTAAGTAATCTTACACTAATTTAGTAATAAATGAATCATTAACTAAAGTATACAAACTCTAAAAAAGGCCATTTGCTGAAAAAGCAACATACTCAGAGCAGTAACTAAGTCAAAACTACAAAAATATGCCCATTTTGTAATTAAGATTAAGAAAAAAAGCCCTTTGCCTGTAAATATGCTCTACACAGAACTTAAGTAACACAGGTTTGGCTTTATCCGGTTCAAATTCTGCAAAAATAAAAAATCTCCTATTAATCATCTTTTGCTTTGAAATTATTGAACAGTTAATCCAAAAATAATCAACAGATTTGCCTTACTGTATTAATAAATCAAGCAGAAAGGGCTGAGCTTTTCACATTTTGATGGTAGAAGTATTTATTTAGCTTCAGATGCATCCTTTGCTACAAATGATCTAGCATACACTTGTGGAAGGCTGTGTTACGGCATCTTGTTTAAATAAGGAGTTTGTTTATTTGGATCTTTTAATCGATTTCTAATATTGTACAAAATGTGGCAATTTTCTTTCCAGAAAAATCATTAATACTCAATTACTGAAGTAATCATTAAATACAACCCTAATGCATGTAGAACCTGACAGGCTTTGTTTCCCCTCTTTCCATCAGCACTTCCTCCACCACCAGCTCTCGATGAAGAGGCTCCAGCAAACTACTTCAACCTAGATCCAAGCTCCTCACCTGCCATCATGAACATTGCTTTACCACCACCTCCAGGAATAAACCCCCCTCCACCAGGTAGAAAGAGTTCATGAATGGTGTTACTGATGCAGAGTGAATGCAGATGCCTAAGATGGTAAACTGTTAATTTTTCCTCAGGTTATGGCCCTCCGATGTTTCACCCCATGGGTCCCATGGCCCCACCTGTGCCCCCTCCCATGACAATGAGACCCCCTGGTACAATCCATTACCCGTCCCAGGATCCCCAGCGCATGGGCGCCCACTCGGCACACGGCTCACGCCACACCGAATAGCTGCGAGAGTGGAGCGACGTTAGGCTGCGATTAGATTTCTCTGGCTTTCTCATGTCAAACCTGGTTGGTTGCGTGCATGTTCAAGGCTTCTATAGGCCAGAGGACTGCTTCCAGAAAAAACACGCTGCACAGGAATTGGTTATCTCCTGTTAATACAACCTACAGAGCTGCAAATGAATTCTGTGCTATGAGAGGTGACAGTCAGAGTTTAACTCGATGACTCTGGTCGTACTAGGGAATATTAACTAATAGCAAACAGTTCAAACAGCCTCTGGGCATGAGGCGGATATGACCAGGACCACATGGAACCATTGTACATATAAGAACTTAGTCTTTGGAGTAAATTTGTTTCTGTCTCATTTTGCTTTTTTTCACCTTGAGTTGAATACCGAGAAGCATTTCTAAATCTGTTCATTTTCATTTAGTTTGAGTTATTTTTTTTATTGGACACCATCTCAATTTTCAACATCATATTGACTTTATTGTAAAATTTTCTTTATATATTTTCACTTCTCATTAAAATGACACCCTTGTCAATAATTATCTTCTCGTACATTTATTACTACATGTTGTTTATGACTGTATTCACTGAATTAAATTCACAAAGTAAAAACAAGAGGTCAGATGGGTTTTGATGAGTTAAAATATGCTGGGATCACTTCATACAGTACCTTGCAAAAGTATTCATTTCCGTTGAACATGTTTACATTTTGTCACAACCATGAACTTTATTGTAATGCATTTTTTATACACCGACAACACTTTATATGTGTGAGATGGCAGGAAGTTGATAAATGGTTTTTGTAAATAAAATCTGAAAAATGGAGCATGTGTTTCTGATCGACCACCTTGTACTGCAATGACAGAAACTAGCTTTGCACATCTTGGTATTGATACTTTGCCTACTCTTTGTAGCTCAGTCAAAGTAGATGGAAACTATCTGCAGATGGCAATATTCAAATTTTACCACAGAGTGTCAACTGGATTCAGGCCTGAGTGTTGACTGTACTGTTATAAACACATGAATATGCTTTAATCTAAACCATTAAAGCTGAATATTGTCTCAGCATGGGATTGGTGGTTAGGTTTCCACCAAAAATAGCTTTTTGACTAGGTGAAAAAATATTGTATGCCTGATCTGACCAGAGCATGGTCTTCCACATGTTATGTATTCTTTCTTGGCTTCTTTAGCTCCCCTTCCTGCTGGTCTTCCTTAAAGGCCAGATGTGCAGTGCATGACCTATAGTTGCACCGTGAATAGTTTCTCTCACCTGAGCCATCACCTCTGCCGCACTTCCATAGTTACTGAGAGACTCCTTGCTGCTTCTCTGAATCGTACTTCTCTCTTATGGCCTGTTGGGGAAGGTAGACGGCTGTGTCTTGATAGCTCACCTCTTGCATTTTCAGAAGGTGGGTTGATCAGAGCTTTGTTGGACGTACAAAAACTTGGGATTTAGTTTTACAGCCTATCCCTATTGGAGGTGAATACTTCTGCAAGGCATTGTGAACTTGTGACTTTGCCCATCATCGCCTGCCTCTGTATGCTCACAACACTCATTAGTAGCAAACCACTATTATGCTGGAGTCTTATTTATTTCTTTTTTTTTCCAACTTCTCCTTTCGATTGTTGCAATCAACAGAGGGACTGTTTCAAAGAGAGAGGGTTTGTGCTTCAGGTTTTATCTCATAAAGTCACTCTCATAGCTCATTAGATTCAGGGCTGTAGTCTATTCCCCATCCTCTTGGCGCTCTGTTGAAGTTTGGCCGTCGACACATACGGTCTAGGGCGACGCCGGGAAGCTTCTGGGGCTCCACGGCCTCAAAGCCAATAACTGGGATGACTCTCTTGCTGGCCATTGTGCCGCCAAATGGCATCGGAGTTCTGTAAAATGGGTGGAGGGGGGGGAAGAGGGTTATATCAAATAGCTCTCTTTGAGGTAACAGGAAAAATCTTTTACATGACACATGATATGCACTGCTTCTAACAAGGTTTTTATTTTTTTTTAAAACCCACCAGGGTTTAACACCATTAAAACTGGGTGCGCCCTGAACTCAACCTCTCTTCCCAACGATTAGAGTTCAGCTTTAAGATGCTGTAATTTCATAATAATCTTAAGGATGTAAGAGGATCTCTCCACAGGGGGTGCAGTTCCTTACAGGCGGACTGAATCAGTTTGACTGACAGCGTTTCTTTCAGTTTGTCCCGCCTGCCGGCCTCGTCTCCCCATCTGCCTCGGCTTCACATTTGCTCTGTCTTGCACGTATGTCATGTGAAAGACCACTCCCTTTTCGTGTGCTATATGTCTTATTGGGTCATGAAAGCTTGTAGACCCCTCTCCCCTCCTTCCTGTGGATCATCTGTCAAGGCCCAGAGATGAAAATAACCATCATGCTGCCACAGTCCAAGGAGCTGAAAGCCAGACACTGGATTCATTTTCAACCTGTGGAAACATGGACCGGAGCCGGGGGAACAGATGATAATGGATCTCTTTGGTTAGGTCATCTGTGGGTCTATTTGGAGATAGTGCCCATGCTTAAAATCTTACGTGTTTGATTCACTTGCAGAGACCTATCAGGTGATGGAGGGACGGATTTACCTGTTGAAGCACCTGTAGTTAGCAGGCTGTAGTCTTTGTGGGGGTTGTGGCAGCTGGTTGTTGAGCGTATTCAGAAGCTCTTCGCTTCCTCCCAAAGCTTCCCTCCATGGGGAGCAGTAGGATTTGGGGATTACCGTTGTGTTGAACTTCTCATGTGGAATTTCCTTTAGGGGTCCAGAGTAGCCTGGCCAAGAAAAAACGTGACAGCAGTGAAGCAGGATCCAACCCAAAGTAAAGTTAAGGATGTATTTGAGTAATTTTCAATACTTTCCAGTTGAGAAACTGTTTAATTAAATTCAACCCCCACCCTCTGAATAAAAATAACATGCTGTTTCGAAGCGCATAGGGATAAAAATTTACATACAAATCTCTCTGATGTCACTCCTGTCAGCAATAGGAATGACAGTAATGAGATCTCAGTGTGAATCCCTGATAATAAACGGAGCTTAGTTGCTCATCAGTCAGACTGGAAGCAGTGCTTTCTGCCAGGCCAAATATACAACAGCCCTCAGCAAAGATGCTCACAAGATAATTGCTTTCCACAAACTGCCAGCTCCCCTGACTCTGATTATAATAAAACAAATTAATGTGCTGGGAGTGCGATTGGAAAGGTGAGTTCTGGCATATCATGGTGCAACAGTGTCCATGCATTTCTCAAGTGCTGGCAATGCCAGTCTGAGCTTGTGGCAGGCCTTTCTTCGCAGTGCATTACCATTTACCTGGAGCCAGGACATTGGGATTGCCCTTCTTTGCTACAGTCTTCTGAAGGTTCATGACCAGGCTGTGCTTACCCGGGATGGAGAAAGCCTGGTTCTCTTTTCCTCCCTGCGGCACGGACACTGACTGCAGGGGGGGGCTGAGTTCAAGATGAGCCTATAGGATACACACTGGTTAAGGTTCCTGTAAATGTATCGAACCCTCAAATGGCAAATCAAGACTGGCTTTACGCTTTGGCTGTAACAGTGATGCTACTCTGCTTGAGACGGCAATTGTGGGAAAGCTTATCAAATGTTTAACCTCAGGAATACAGTATGCCTACTGAGTGTAATGTATATTTATATGTTTTTTTGAATATTTGATTGGAACATAGCTAAAAAAATCTGCTGTTAATAATAAGCTACCAAACAACATTTAGAGCCTCGTGGATAAAGCAAGACAAAGTAGTTTGCAGTTGTGAAGTAAAAGGAAAATGACACATGGTTTTCACTCCGGTTCATGCCACACTTCTCATTTGTGCAGTCTTATTACAGATTCTCTATTGGATTTATGTTCGGACTTGACTGGACTAAACTAACACATGGCTAAGCTTTGATCTAATCATTTTCAGGCGAACCTCTAACCTTAAATCATTTGCGGCCTCTTGCTTCCACTCATTTCCCATCAACTCTGATTAACTTCACTGTCCCTACTGTGACAAATAATACCCACTGTATGACGTAGCCATCACCATGGTGGGGGTGATGGACAGACTTAGTTTTCTACCATAAATAGCATTTTGACCACAATGTTCAATTTTGGTCTAATTTGACCAGAGTCCTGGAGCTTGCTGTGTCCTGAGTCCTACAAGCTAAGAAAGAAATAATGGTTTTCTTCTGAGCCACTCATCAGCTCTATTCTATATTGTTCATTGGTTTCATCATACGTAACTTCAAATGTGTGGACAAAAAGCACATTTTGAACAAAAAAGCAAAACAGATAGATTATGAGGTGGGATACAGGTGAATTTTGAAATTCATGTCAAATTCAAAACTGGTCACATAATATATAGAACAAGAAATCTACCAAAAAATATAAAAACGTTTTTTGAAATAATGGCAAGGCAGCTTTATTTATACCTCATCTTTTGGCCGAAGGCAATTTAAAGTGCTTACACTGAGGCAGGTTACTAGTCAAGGGCAGAGCTAGATGTTAGATGCCAATCTTTTAGGAGACTGTGTGCAGAAGATGTAGTCTATATAAAAAGGAATTAATTGTTTAAGTTCATTTGTGGATAGTGTAGACTGGATAATGGTGAAATGAAGGACAAATGTAAGTGTAAATAATGTGGAAAACACTGAGATATTCTTGCCCTAAATGCATCATTTATACTGGATGAGTCAGATAAGGGTAGGATTTAGCAAGCATTGGCTTCTCCCTGCTCCTTTTCAAGCTGAATAAGAAAGTTTTATTTTATGTTCGACTATTATTCCTATTTTATATATTTATTCAATTTTTTTCTGTGTAAATTAAATAAATATTTTAGCCATTCGTTTAGTCTTCTTTCTCCTCTCCCATAAAGACCAGATTTATGGAGTGAACAACAAACTCTTAAAATGTGTTTATTTTGAGCAAAAAGAATGAAAACTATGTGTTATTCTCTCAAATCACAATAACAATGCTCTTTGTGTAGTTTACCACATAAACTCTCAGGAAAAAAAAAAAAATACTTTAACATTTTACAATGTGTCTGTTCTTTTCCATTTCTTACATTGGGATTATAAGGTCCATTGGCAACGTTCTCTAATGTAAACTTCTCGGCTCTCCTCTGTCTCTCCTGAAACATGCGAGAGCCCCGATTGGAGGAAAGGTTCAGCTCTTCCATCATCACGTCTTTTGGTACACTGATCTTCTTCCCCAGGTTCAGACCTGTCAGAAGGGAACGCAGTAGTAAGTGATTCACTGACTCATTCTCTGAGTGAAATGCATACATTCATTTATTTGTAGCTTTTAGGTTGCCACAAATAAATAGAAATGGTCATATTCAATCCTTTGCAAGAGCTTATAAGATCTAAATGTAATCTGTAATGTGTTTTCCCCTAAACCAACACTTAACCCAAACAGTAAGTGGGTATATAACTCATAAAAACAAGGATGGTATATTTTAAACTTCATCTAATGGTTCATTCATCCCTCATGCATCAGAATGAATTCTTTGGCTAAGGTGAACATTTGCTTTTTAAAATTAAATCTATGGTAGTTAATGTAAATCTATGTCTTTATTGTTGCCTTTTATAAAGACTTTTCCATTAATCCTTTGTTCATATGATAATTGTAATGCATTATTTGTTATGAGGCTGAATGGTTTTAAGTTCAGTCATCCGCTATTTGTGCCTTCAGATTCCTTCAATGTTTTACTTATAATCTTTGTACAGTAATACATATGTAGAAATCCTGTTCATTTTTTTATTCATGTTGTTTTTGTATCGTTATTTATTTATTCACTCATATGTTGAAGATTCCCTGTCCATTTTGTTCTCAGAACACAGATTGTTTTTTTTTTACTCCTCAATTAGCCATTTGAGTAGTATATTTCTTGCCTCATCCTTTCTTGAAGGGTGTTGCTTGTCTTAAATGCAAAACAGTTTTTTTTTTATTTGCAAATCAAACGACAGGATTAAAAATGCTCTTTTTCTGCTGTCTGAAATCATTTCAAGCTTTGAAAAAGTCAGACTTTTCTCATATCACCAGTACTTCCAAATTTAAGTTCATAAATTTGAATCAGCTTTAACTCCAACAATTTACAAAGAGAAGGAAAGCAGAAAGGAAAAATAAGACACTTGGCAAGTCATGAAGTCCTAAGTGCTCTTCTTGTGTCTGTCAACATGAAACAGCTGAGCTGGACTGATATTTAAAAGCTAAAGCCTTTGTGCCGTCACTAAGTATCCATGCAGTTTTTGCTCAGGGGGTCCCTTCTTAGGTTGTATTGCGGCATGATGGATGGCCTGAAATAGCCTCGAGATGATGTCAAGTGGTGTGTAATGTTTGTTGTGCTGCAGAGTTAAATGGGAAACTGGGCATATAAATAGGATCTTTGGATGAAAGACTTGTGTCAGAGCAGATGGTCCTTTTTACCCGTACATGATAAGTGTTGGGAGAAGTCTGGGCCCATGCCACCCTAGAGGAGCTGCCTTTGATCAGCCTGTGTAAAATTCAGCGGTGGGAGTCACGTTTTGCTGAGTTTAGGAGAATAATTTTCAAAGCCTTACTAGCGGACGGGGCGGGAGTAGCAAACAGCCAGCTGGGATAGTCCCAGCTGGCCATCCACACATTACCACTCCAAGGATTTCAGAGTATCAGTGTCCACTTGTTTCCAAGAAGACAAGCTACACACTTTGATGCTTGGTTCAGTTACACCTGACACACCCAGCTGTGATCTCACTTTATGTCTATCAGAACAAGGAGTTAAATAAATTGTAGCCTTTTTAGTGTTAAGTTGTTTTATGTGCTCACAGGCAGCTGTGATTCAAGTCCCTCGTTACGTGCACTGAAAGTGTTGACCTGTTCAGCTTTGGCTCTTTAGATTTACATAAAGTAATCTTCAGGACAGAGACAGACGAGTTTATGTATTTTTTATTTTTATTTTCGATTTGACGACGACCGTTCAGTCTCTATAAAAAATAAGTAATTTTCTATTAATTAAGCTCCAGTAGCAACATCATCTTAGCCAGCTGTGGCGTACAGCCATGTATCCTCAGTTTGGAAAGTTTTTAAACTGCATAACATAAAATATTCCTACTGACCTGATGTGGACATAAGGACTTAAAAAGCGGTTTGAGCTGCAACAGAGAGAGAACTTCTTTGTGTTTGTGTGGTTCTGCTGCCCTCCTGGCCTTATTGTCCCAAAACCCAACAGTGAACATAAACCCCTTGTGTCTCTCCTTTCAGTTCTTACCTCCTCTGGCCTCCTGGGACAGAGCTTTGGCTTGCAACATCCTCTGCCTGGTCAAGCCATCCACTCCAGAATGCATCTCCAATGGTTTTCCCTTAATCATAATCAGCTATATAATAAATATTCATTTGTTTATTTACGTATTTCGAACATGATAGAAGTATAAAATGACATGCATGAACAAATAATGCAAAAGACACGTTTTTGTACCACGATAATCTTAACATGCTCGAAAAGGAGAAGGAAGAGGTAAGAAACTTATGAGCTCTTTCTCCATAAACTCATACCATATTTTCAGATGAACCCTCATTATTAAATCAAATAAAAAAACTAAACTAAACTTAGGTTAATTAATTTTCCATTTTATCTGGGTTTATATATGTCTAAATAAATACATCCATACCCACACACACTCATACGCCTCAGTTTACATATACACATTGGTACTAATTCTCACACATATTTCTACATCTTGTGAAAATGAAAAATCCTTATATTTCCTTTTAAATTGCATTAAATTTTGACTTTGTTTTAACTCCTCATTTAACTTGTTCCATGATTTTACACCATGAATTGAAATACAAAAGCTCCTTCTTGTTGTGCGTATATTACGAATCCTTAAGTTTGAATAACCCCTTAAGTTATATCCTCCTTCTCTTACAAAAACATGTTCTGTATATGCTCAGGTAACAGTTTATTTGATGCCTTGAACATAATTTGAGCAAATTAACATTTTTTAAATAGGATTTGTGTTACATAAATACTGAATAATAGAGCAAATCTTTTTAACAGTTTCAAGAAGAGTGACATTATTGTTGGTGCCAAAATCTTGCCTCAGGTGTGAAGTTGTGTATCAGTTTGAATTTTATTTAATGACATATGGATGTTGTTAGCTATCATCTCTGATCAGATAGCGTCAAAAATTACACATGGTGTCGCTTGCTACAGTACACTCTGTGAAGTCTAATCGTGTCTCATGGCAAAGAGTATAAATGATTAGAAAGCCTTTATTTCATTAGCTTACCTGTGTTTCCTTCTCGTTTTCTTCTGGTTTTGTTCCTCGTCCCACTACGGATCTGGGATGCTTCTCCTCTCAACTCGGACACTCCTCAACCCTGAAGGAACAGACTGTATAAAACTCATCTCAGGATGCCTCCGGGACTTACCTCACTGGGTTTATTTTAGCAGAGAGCTAAGGCAGTAAGGACAAAATGAGGGGGTGTTTTTGTGGGGTTATAAAAAGGTGATTAGGGGGGTGGGGGCAAGATTTACATCCTGACCTCGGGCTGCTTTGATTGTAAAAACTGGATCTCCTCTGTGCGCGTGCTTGTGTGAGTTTGCAGCAGTTGTCCAGACACTGTCAAATGAAGGCCAAGCATCTAGCATACCCACTGCAAACACAGATGCAAACAAGTACACAGGTATTTTTGTGGAGGCACCTTTGAAATTGATGAGGTAGCTATCATCATCATTGCTGTGTTTTCTTGTTTAGGACCAGAAGTTGAACTAAGCAGCAGGTTGGTCCTCCATTTCCTGACCTTTCCTACCCTGAGTTATTGGGATTACACAGCTCTCAGTTGTTCAGTGGGTGTGAAGCAGTAAAACAGGCCATGTAACAAATGCAGATTACCTCCAAATTTGCTTTAGCTTCACCTTTTAAATAATGACTTTTACATTTGGTTGCCTTGTTTAAACTCAAGTGAGATTTTTTATTTTTTTTTTATCACATTGTATTTTCTCACAAATTGATTCCCTGAACTCAGCAGAAGCCCTGTGGGGGGAAAAAAAGCTTTGTCTTTATCTCTGCTGAGATTGGAAATTGATTTTGCCCTTGCCTACCTCTATCTCCCAGTGGGAAGCCTCCTGGCCTCGGAAAGTAAACGTTAAGTCATCCTTAGTCACAAATATTCATCTGCTGACGCACAAATGAGGCCGAGAGGCGGCTGCTCTTTAATGGTTTATTAAGGAGAATTGTTTAGTAGCGAAAGCATTTTGACAAAGAACATTCCAGCTGCTGTGCAGCTCTGCCTTTGTGATCAAACTGAGTCAGTCGCCTCCTCTTCAGCTTACTCAGACTCATTGTTTAGCAGTTTGTGACACATGGAGTTGTTGTGTTCACGACAAATCACTGCTGAATTTTCAATGTTTGAGAAAACAACTTCTGAGAAGGAGAGCGAGGGGATAACCAGAGGAAAATAAAACACACATTCTTCCAATCGCTGTGAGGGTTTCACTGCATTTATAAGGCTCTACTAAGCTAAATATTTTGATTGAAAACATTAGTGTCACCAACCTCAGCCATTATAAATTGGGCATATAAAAATTTGGTTCCCATTCCTGATAAATATGTGAAGCCTTAAAATAAATTAACATTTTATTGTAGTGATATAATCCCACACTGTTTTTATTTTTTATTTTTAAAGTCTCACTTTAATTTTGACTAAGAGGGGAAGAAATCAACACTAAAACAGAGCTGTTTTGAACAAAGTCACTGATTCCATTCTAAATTGTAATGCTATTAAGAAATTAGCTTCAATGTCTCGCTTGCCGCTATTCTTTAAACCTTCAATTATGATCTTGTTAGGGCTTAATAATTGCCAACACTAACACAAAGTAACAATTAAACAAAATAGGATGAGTTGCTTCAAAAAATATTTTCTTCTTTATTTATAAACTAAAATATTTATGATGACATTCTTGCCAGATATTGCACGGGGCCTCAGTGAAGCATGGAATAACCAAGATGATCTTTACTGACGGCGATGAGTGCCGGCTTTATAGACATTCCCATGCCAGTCATGCTAAATATGAGAGAGGAGGCTCGTTATTTCCCCGGATGAGGGACAGCTTACTGACAGCCTCTAACAGATATGTAGTTTGACCGTCGCACCGCACGCTATAAAAAGGCACTTTGTTGACACTGGAGTCAACATAGCTCTTGGAACGTAATTGGCAGAAACTCAAGGTTGATGTTTGGAGGAACTGCGGAGACAGTACCAAAAAATAACTGGCTGAGAAGAGATTGTGGATTTCATAGTGCCTTCTATTGGATTGTTATGTGATAGACCAACACAAAGCAGCACCATTGTAAAACAGATGGTAAATGAGTCAGGTTTAGTTAGTTTTTGCAAATACAATCTATATCTTGGGTTTTATTCAACCCCACATTTAATATGAAAACCTCAAATAAAAACTAATAAAATCGCCTTATGGGTAAACATATTTATGTGTGTCTGTGGGTTTGGGTCTTTATGTTGTCCAGTGATGGACTGGCTCCCCGTCCCACTGGAGAGAGGCACCAGCCCCCCTGCAAACTGCCTGGACCTGCGAGTTTAGACAATGGAGCTGTTGGGTGGACAGATGGAAAATAAGAAGAAAATTATTCTCCTTCCACTTCTCTTTTGTTTTGTTCAATTGGATAAATTGCAAATAAAATCCATTGACATTTGTAGTTGCAATGAGACAACGAGAAAACCTTCACACAGAATACTTCAGCGAGGCTCTGTGAAGGATTGGTCTATCTAAATATGTTCATAATTGTTAGAGATGAGAATTTGCAATGTTTTCTCACAAGAGGATAAAATAAATAAAACAGAGTTTGTTCCTGAATAAATTTGCATCTATTTAGCATAGAATGTATTCACAAAAAGAATAAAGAGCTTATGCTTTTCAGTTTATCGCTGTACCAGAAAAAGAAAAACCCAAACACATACAGCATTTAGTTGAGAAAGCCAATGTGTTTGATGTCAGAGAATAAGCCTATAGAAAATGAATAGGACTCTGTGTTCATGTCCCACAGCGAGCAGTGAAAAGCCACCGGGCACCGACATTTGACTCAAGAACAATGAGACTGAAGCGTCTGCAATAAGACCACCTTTAAAAGGATTTGCCCTGCTGGCCATGAGATAAGACTTTATTGGCTGCTTTGAGAGCAGGAGAGAGCAAAAGCTGAAAAATTAAGTGGGCCTTTTATCTCTTCGCATTGAGAGCTAAACTCATTAAAATTCATTTTGCAGCACTGAAGAAGTCATCATACTCTGAACTTTTCCTCACTGCCTTTGGGAGAACGGCTGGAAGTCAATCAGATGTTGAGTCGGCTTGACGGTGCTCAGTTTGAGCTTCAATTTAGAACCGAATGATGTGCGAACCGCTGTGTGAGAGCCTCATCAAGGAGTCACACAGAGATGATGTCTGCATGCTTGTCAGAGAGAGTAGGTACCAACCAGGTAAAATGTTCACAATGAGGAACGATGTAATGTACATGCATGGAATATGAATCTCTTTGATGCGTGTCTGCAACCCGGTACGGCACGGCAACGTCTTAACTTTCATTTTACTCTTTCAATGAAAGAACCTGGCTTTCAAAGTGTTTGCCTCTGCAGGTGTACAAAAACTGTTTGATTTCCAGCAACACGAAGACGGCCGCGTGAAAGACTCTGCAATGAGCTAACGAACTCCCGCTGAATCGGATTCCTCAGGTTAAAAGGAAAGTTTGCTTATAAAATGATCCACAAGGTTGAAAAAGGGAAAATATTCAGTGCTTTCTAAACGTGTGCTACATACATTAAAAAGAAGTCAATATGAATAAAAACGTCAACTGGTTTTACAGCAGGCGAGTCTGCAAAATGGCTCCTTGTTTCTACTCTTGAGGATTAATTTAACACGAAGTGAAAAAAAGTGAAGAAACCATAAAGAAAGTATGTATAGAAATGCATTTTTAAAAATATTTGATGAGGAGCTAAAAGATTTTTTTTTCTTCCAAACAAAATGGTACAAAAGTGTCATCACAGTTTGTTACAGTTTGATTTAGCCTGTCCAGCTATTTAAATATTTTTTATACTAAACTATCCAAATGAGCAGCTGCTCCCGGCTGCTGAGCCCAGTTCATTCATTTTAAAAAGCTAGATCCACTACGAAAGCTCTATTAACACAATCCAATTATTATGACCTGCTAAAATCTAAAAAACACACTTCATAAAGTATTGTCCTGTTTCTATTCGCTTGCTTCTGTAAAAGCTCCTAATCTAGAAGAGCTGGAAAGAGTGGAGCCACGGCTTCAAACGAAAAGGACAAATGAGATACATACCAGAGTGGGAACCCATCATCTTCTTGGAAACGACTGTGTATGAACGGTCCACATTAACACACACACACACACACACACACACACAAAGTGATACAGATCTTTATTAAAAAGGCTATGGCTGAAAAGTAAAACATTCTAAAAATGCAGCAAGAGCTAAAGTGAATTAGAAGCAGGGAAATAAAAGCCCGGGCAGTGAATCAAATCAGGGGCCCATTCTAGCAGCACTTACCATGCATGAAATGAGCTGCTAATTAGCTTGTAATCAAACAGTGCAGCTCTTGTGAGCCTAATGGGAACCCATTTGCAAGTGAGAGTGTTTTCCTCAGAGTACATTACCAAAACATCTCCTTCCTCTTTGAAAATATTTTCTCATGCAAGCAAAAATCTCTGCAGCTCTGAAGGTTGTTATGGACCAGGCTACAGAAATGTTAACGGCGGCATGCATTTTTTTTTACATTATCAATGCTTGAGCACACTAAACGGGATGTAGGCAGTCATATCTGTCCTTTTATACGTTACATGCTGTGGGCAGAGCTTCTGTTGTTATATTAGATTTCTACTTGCCTTCTTCTTTCTTACAAAATTGAGTTATTTGTGATCGATTTATCTCGTTGTGCTCTCTCATGTGAGGCAGCAGGGTCTAAGCTCTATGATGCGTTAAAGACCAGCCTGAACATCATTAACCTGCTCATACATGGCTTCAGGAGAGACGTAAAAAGAAAAGTGGCTAAACTGCAGGTCCACACACTGTGTGCGGTTTCTGCTGTCTGATCAGCCCATTTGGCAGTCTAGATTTGCATTTTATGCCTTGTGTGTTCGTGGTTGTTTGCAGTCCAAAATCCTGTAGATCCAAAGTTAATGATTTGTTGTCTCACCGTTCATTCTGGGTAAATAACATAACTATTGAAATGAAAGATGTAAAGATCTGGTTAAAGTCAAGTCCAGGATGATTTCTGTGAAATTAGATAAAAAGTCATGCAAAGGAGGACTCTCTGTCTACGCTTGTACATCTGAATTACATGCTGTGCTTTTTTCATACTCTTGCTGCAATTTTTTCCAAACCAAGTTCCTTGGCTTTTTTATTTTTAGTATATCTATTGTGCAGTGTTCTTGAAGATTTTTTTTCAGAAGTCTGCAGTCATTAATAATAGATAATCTGGATCAAAGTTACAATTTCTAACATTCTTCTCATGTCGTCTTCATTGGACTCAAGTTTTCTTGCCTAAAATATTAAAGGCACATCGTTGCCCCGCCTTATGGTTGACTTTAATTGGCCCAAATTAATTCTAACAGAAAGCCAGATCAAAGACAAGGCGTGTCTGTCGTGAAGACAGGAGCGTAGTTGCCGTGATGACACCATTTTTGTTTGTATCTGCTAATTTTGCATACAGTGCCAAAAGTACATGCATCATCTGACCATCTAAATGTTTTTGCGTTGTATCTTTATCCTCATTAAAAAGAAACTGTCATGTTGGTTTCTAATTGTTTTGCCCACATGCAGAACACCACAGGAGAAACAGCAATCAGTTAAAGATAGTTTATTGTCATATAAGGTGGATGGAAGATACGGAACAGGTGCCGTTTTCTCATCAATATGCGAGAGTTTAGAGCGATGCGCGCTCCCGCGAAGGGGATGCAATTCTCGGCAGGCATGCGTTTCTCGGCATAACACCGGAACACGACAATTTACTTGCTTCTGTAAAAGCTCCTAATCTAGAGGAGCTGGAAAGAGTGGAGCCACGGCTTCAAACGAAAAGGACAAATGAGATACATACCAGAGTGGGAACCCATCATCTTCCAGGAAACGACTGTGTATGAATGGTTCACATTAACACACACATATACACGCGCACACGCACCCCCACCACACACACACACACACATGTTTGCGTGGCTATCTTTGTGGGGACTTTCTATTGACTTCCATTCATTTCTAAAGTCTAAGCCTTACCCCACCCCTAATCATTATATAGCTAACCCTAACCAAAACTCAAGTCACACCTTAGTCCTTAATCTAGCTCCTGACCCAAAAACAGTGTTTCTTCTTGTGGGGACCGAAGCCTGGTCCCCACAGTGGGGAAGCTAGTGGGTCCTCATAATGTAGTATGTGTCACATGATACCCAAATGGACCACAACGATCCCTCATGGCATGCTCTCAGATCTTAAAATGAAGATTTACCATGGTTCACACTGTAATACAGGAGCTCCATCCAGTGGATCTTGCATGTATTACAAGTGCACCCAAATGGCACTTTAGGATCCCAAATGACCCATTCATAGTAATGCTGAAGTGGCACTGTTTGCTTTCCCTTCCACTTGTGAGCGAGTACCGGCATGGCAGCATAAAATTGAATGGAAATCCTCTGCCACTTCGGACCGTCACCCTAACCCTAACCATTATATACCTAACCCTAACCAAAACTCAAGTCACACCTTAGTCCTTAATCTAGCTCCTGACCCAAAAACAGTGTTTCCTCTTGTGGGGACCAGGCTTCGGTCCCCACAGTGCAGAAGCTAGTGGGTCCTCATAATGTAGTATGTGTCAGGATAATGGTCCCTACAAAGTATTACAAACAAACACACACACGCACACACACACAGTTGTGGTCAAAAGTTTTGGAGGTGACAAACTTTGCAACAGAATTTTTGTTATCCTAAATTCATCACAATAATGCATAATGATGATATTTGAACTATTAGAATAGGCCATTGTAAGGGTATGTAGAGGGAGTCTCAAGTTTTCACAGCGGTCCCTAACCCTCCAAAATAATGAGGGATAACTGCAGCTCGAGTTTCTTCCACATATTTTTCAGCTATCTGAAATTAGTGGAAGTGGAAAGGGCCATGTTTTTCCTTTTTATAACACTGGTCTTGCTATGATTTCATTCAGCTGGCACCAATAAAAAATATTCTTGGAACGGAAATAATGAAAATAATAATAATAATATCTCAGCACTCCCAACACGCATTCTCATAAAAACCGAGGGCAGATGAGTTGGCCTTCCTTATTTCAAATTGGTACAAGTTGGAACAAACTTTATTTGTAAAATTACTTAATGGTTCACGTGAATGTTTCTGGTTACAGCTAATACACTGTAAACAATGGAAGGTGGTTTAACTTGAAAATGGAGGTTCACCTACTGAAAATGCAAGTAAAGTCAACAAGAAAATTGTTTTGGTTTTAACACAGAATTTGAATTTGACCAAGTGGATTTAACAAGAGAAAGGTTGCACAAACATTATTTGTTTAAGTTCCCACATCTCATTAACCTTGAATTGTAAGCTGTTTTTAAACTTAATATTGAAATTTAAACCAAATAATTTCTTCACAACATGCAAAAAAACTGCCTTCGCCTATTGAGGCGACATTTCACTCACATTATCAAGTTAAAATAACTACGAATTTTAATTTAGAAATTCTGGATTCAACTTGCATGAACAAAATATCTGATAAAAATTTATTATGCTCAGAGACATAACGTTTAAATGGAACCTAAGCAGATTGTGGATGAAATACGCAATTGCAGCAACATTTGCAAATTCACAACTGATCTAAATTGAATATTTGCCTTAAAAACCCACAAGACGCAAGTCAAAGTAACACACTTCCATCTCCCTCATGGTGCAATACGAGACACAAAAACCTGCTGCTGAGCACCCTGGGAAATAGCCTCCACTCCTGTGATCCAGCTTTTTTAAGTGTTAACTTAAAACCACAGTGTACTTATCTCTTGAAGATGTGGTAAAATTAATAAAAAGTTAAAGCAACTTGCTACTGTAAGTTTACCTTTGACAAACTCATTCTGTTTTCTCGTAAACAGTTTTATTCACTCATTAAAGAAAGACAGCCAGTGGTTCTATTTGTCAAACCATTCGTTGTTTTATTCTGAATAAATGAGGAAAATTCTCTCTTTTTTCGTGGCTTATGCTCCATGTGGAACCACTGTTATTTCTAGTCGGTCTCTACCACAGCTTGCCTTATTGTGGGCGAAGCAGGCTTAAGTTAAACCGAGAGGAGCCGCAGTCCACACACATCTAATCCAACAGGTATGTGGAGTGGAACCTCCAGATTTACTAAGACTATAGAAAATAATCAGGACTTCTTTTCAAAGTGGGACAGCGGGATTCATTTCTCAGCCCAAGAGGTTTGAATGTGAGGTAAAGAAACAGAGGAGGTGGATTACAGCTGGACAGATCAAACACAAAGAGAAAGTTTAATATAAAGAATTCAAGGGTTCGTGAGATTTCTGCACCAAGAACAAAGGACGAAGCGGCTCTCAGGTTAAGACAGAACAACACAACTGAACCCTGACCCTTCAGATGAGCGTCAGGGAGTGTGTGAAAACCTGCACAAAGACAAATATTCACAGAAGAAGAATACCATCATTACTTTATCGTCTGTATGAGTTTGAAAGCCGTCGCTTTAAGAGTTCAGTCCCTTATTGTGGGCGAAGCAGGCTTACGTTAAACCGAGAGGAGCTGCGTTCCACACAAATCTAATCCAACAGGTATGTGGAGTGGAACAGCACAGCTGTTTTTGGTAGAAATTATATTTCCAAATGGAAAAATCATAAATTATATGTGGCAGCATAATAGAAATTGGTCACTGATTGTACAAAAACTGGTGGCAAATAATGTCCATATCGTTCATCACTCTCTGAAAAGCTAAGCATAGTGGGCCGTTCCAGACAGACAAACTTTGACGTTGATTGAAGAAGTGCAGAAAATTATAGATTTAAATGCTTTAAAATCCAAACAGACATGGAAAGAAGTGAAAAACTACCATTCAAATGGACAGATGAATAGTAAAAAAAGGCAAAGACTCGACCAATAATCAGCTCCAGAGTGAGCTAAGAACGCTGTGTCAGAAAAACAGTTTTAGTCTCAGTGTTTCTAATAAAGTTTGACTTCTTGTCAAGAATGTTTTGGAGCAGTGATAAACTTGAGTTGTGTCAGTATGATGATGGTTTGTATTAGGCACTGTTGACATTCAGGTCCGCTTTCTGTCATATGAAATTTAGAGGAAATACATTGACGTTTGTGGTTCAAATGTGAGAAGATGTGGGGAAAAAATCTCAGGGATATCAATACATTTCCAGGGTTAGCGTCATTTTGCTACATAGAAGATATGTGATTTTAGTCGCTAAACAAAAATGGAAGATTTTTAACATCAAACTCCTGAGTCCTCGAAGTCTGAAAAAAAAATTAAAATATGCACATCTGCCTGCTATTGCTATTTTTTTGCAAGCAAGAGCTTGTGAATCGACCATTAATGGCCCCCTCTCATTCTTTAGAAGGTGAAGTCAACAAAATTAAACTGCGAGGCGGGGCGGACTAAATACTCCTGTAACAAAAAGCCTTTTGATCTGGGCTCGTTTCATAGTTTGACTCTGGCTAAAGAAGAGCAGATGAGTAACTAGAGTGTTTCAAAACCATGAAAAACAAACTCAAACCTAAAAACAAGTCAAGAGTGGACAATGTGTGTGTATATTCTCCTCCTTTGTCCACATCTCCTCTGTATGGTACGGCATTGTTTCAACTTTAAGGTTTAAGGTCCGATTGTACAGTTAAAGCCGCCTACCCCTCCTGTTTCATTCACAGCAACATTTACCCAGACAGATCAAATGAATTATTCTGACAGTCTGCCAAAGGCTGCAGCGTACGCTCCTGTGCGTGTAGCCGCAGGCTCCAGCTTCAAACCTATAGATGGATTATGATAATTGACTGATCTGCATTCACTTAGTGTAACGTAACCTCTGGAGGGAGAAATGGGGGAACTGCGTGGGAGGGTTGGAAAGGTGGAAAGCATGTAAAAAGAAAACTAAGTAGGGAGGGGAAGGAAAGATCTTACACAGAAAGAAGAGGTTTAAAAAAACAAGGCGGACGGTGTGGTTCTAAAGAAAGGAAACAATAAAAAAAAAAAGAAGAGAGTGATTATATTTCCGCCGGGATAGTCTGGGCGGTGAAAGAAGAAGAGGGGCGAGATGAACGAGGGAGGCGAATGAAAGGGCGCAGGAGAGGATGGAGAGGCATTCCTGGCTGCTGGCATAAAAGCGGCGAGGAAAAGGAAAAGCTGCTAATCTGAAATCCAGATGCCTTGGGGACCAGCAGAGGGTCAGGCCAATCCGCGCAAACAGAGCGCTCCATCCCCTCCGCGCTCTCTCCTCGCAGATCAACGGGACGAAGACAATCAGCTGGATACTTGTTTTCTCGGTGTCTCTAGTAAAACTTTGTCCATCTCAAGGAGCTTGTTGTTTTCTCTCCTTAGACAGTTTGTTTCCCATCTCCTGGAGGAATTCCCAGGTGAGTCCCATGTGAACGTTAGAATGAGAGCCTTGTAAAGGCTCCCAGATGTAGGGGCCAGGTTTAAAGATGTTGTTTTCTGGCTCTCTTCCTTTTATTTGCCATCTAAATTTCTATGTAATTTACAAAGTTACCTCATTTATATACTGTAGATTCAGAATAACGTCTGTTATCATTTAGCTGCATTAAAGAGCTTTTACTGACTGAAAGTAAAGTATTTGCAAAAGTGATGTGTATCACTTTGTAACAATGCAAAAATAATAAATCAATATTAGGGGATTATTTACTTAAAACAAGTTCCTATATCTTGCTGAAAACTTACTTGCGAATAAGTTTGGTCTTATTCCAAGTGTGCTAAGATATTTGCAGTAGAAACTAGACCAAATATAAGATGATGTGTTTTTGCAGTGTACTCAATCAATCATGCTGTCTTTCTTCTGTTAACATAATCAGACAGCAGTAGTATTAGAGTGCAACAATTAAACTAGTTGGAAAAACATGCAGACAAATCATTGCAGCAGCATCTAAAATCTAATTTCTACTAAGATAAAGCAGGAAAAACATAAAGCTGTGAGGCTCTGTACTCTGACCCACACTTTTTCAGGAGGTTCGTTCAGGCATGTTGTTGCCTGTGAACACTTCAGGCAAAAAAGACGCTCTGCATAAATACAGCATTTAAAATTTATTAGACACTCTGCTATGTTTTAATGACTAAAGAGGGCCAACCTGTCCTAATAACAAGCAGCAGGTAGTGGATGCTTACAAAGAATGGTTGAATTTATGCTCCAATGAATGGGGATAATTGCAAACAAAGCTAAAGCACAAACAGTTGAAGGTTAGCTTGATAGTTTGCTGGTTTTTTGAGGTATTTACAACTAATGACTGGACGGAAAATTCAAAAGCAATCCAATTCTTTAAAGAAATTGACTATAAAAAGTTCCCTATCCTTTGTGCCAAGTGCCAATCTATGAAGCTACTTGGGAAAAGATGTTGTCCAGCAGAGAAACAGTGGAAATGCATGTGCAGCATATGATATTGTTGAGTTTCATGGAAAACATGTGGATTTCATACTGCGGTCCTCTTAAGACATGTGTTATCTTGAAAAGAGCAGCTTGAATTTGGCCGATCATCAGCGCAACATTCTTTATTTAAAGATGTGCTGGCTTTGTTCCGACATTCTTTAAAGAATCCAGTGGGTTTTCAGATCCATCCGTTTTTGTTTTTTTTATCAACTGAAACTAGAAGATCATTAGATGGAACGCGAAGTTAAGCAAGCAGGCTAGTAGATCCTTCTAAACAACCATTTTGTTCCCATAAACAAGCTTTGGATACATTTCTAGTTGGATAGTCTCATCAGAGTTGGTAAAATGTATTCAAATCGGATGTTTCCGGTCAGGAACTCAACTTTTAGATCAACAGGATTGAGGTTTTTGTCGTCCTAGAAGTTTAGGACGACAAAAAGTTTAATTGAAAGTTTAATTTCAATCTGATTCATCAATTTCAAAAATACTTTTGATGTGTGATTGAGATTATTGTCCTGTTGGAACACCAGCTGTGAAAAAGTTTTAGCTATCCAGTTGTTGAAGTTAAATAATTTGTGGACAGGCCTCTGTTTCCAGTACTCCACCCATTTGAGCAAGTGGCAGCAAAAACCGATTGTCAGATTATGCTACCACCACCATGCCTTTAAATTGGTACAGTGGTCTTAAGTTTCTTGAGTTGGAAGGCTTTACCATGACTACTTTAAACAGTCTTGTCATTGTGCCCAAACATTTCTCCAGAAGGGGGTGCTCTCCTTGGTTGTCCATGTGGGAGGCAAAAATTTTCAGACAAGTTTTAAGGCTTTTATTTTGAATCATGGAGCTTTCTCTTGGTCAGCACCTCTCAATGCATGGCAATGTAAAATGTGCTTCTCTGTGGACTGATGTCAGTCGATCATTCACTTGAGCCTTTGGTTTAGTTGTATAACATTGCTAAAAATTTGACATCACCGAACACGTCTCTAAACCCTGTTTTGGCAGACGGACAGATTCCAAGCCATGATCAGACTAAAATAACATATTTCACCAATAATACCGTCTTTCCATTGTTTGTGATTCTAATCCCACTGCAACATTTTATAAACCATGATCAAAATAAAACACCTTGCTAGTAAATCATGGGTTTTTTTGAGTCACATAACTGCATGTCTTTCTGGTAGTAGTTCCTTCTACAGTCATTAGCTGTCAAAGTGGATGAGAAATCTTACCCTGACTGATATAAAAGCAACACATTTTTCATGCAAAATAGCACAAAAGTATAAAACAGAAATGTCGCCAAATAGGTCACTATTTGGCCAAAAAAAAAGGTAGAAAAAGTGCAACTTTACAAATGGAAAGATAAATTATAATGGGTGTACAATCAATGCTCAAGCTGTGAATGGAACTATTAATTGTCAATTTATGAACATTTATGAATGCTATAGTCAGCCTTCTATTTCTAAAGATGATCCACTAAAAAGCACCCTATAGAAAGATGTAAAGAAAAGAAATGACTTATTACGGCTGTACTGACAATAACACACTGTGCCAGACAGACAACATATGATTTTGATACACAGGATGTCAGACTGGTTTGTGCTCCTCCTCTATAAGGAGAACACCACTTTCATCTCTGCCAGACATATGTGATTTTTATGGTTCAACAAAAGTCTTATTCCTATTTCCTTAGATCTCTTTGCCTGTTTTCATTTGTCCGTGACTTTTTTCATTGTACTGTATTGTTTTCTCCTTTCTTTTACCCAGATTTCTATCTTTACATCTTCTTGTTTCCTCCTTTTTGGGGTGTAATCCTCCTTATTTATCTCCTTATTTCCAAAATATGCTAAATTTACCCCATTCCAGTTTTTCTTAAAAAATGTTTCGAGTTGAGAAAGACATTAGTTACTGTAAGGAACAGAGATGAGAGGGTTTTCACCTTCACCATGAATTAGAATTAACTTTTTGTACTTGACCTCTGCCCTCTGATTTCATGTGTATGATACATTCCTCACAGTTCTCTTCCATCGTGTCACAGAGTGATATTGTGTGTTTCAATGGAAAAGCAACATGGCTAATGACACAAATTGAAAACACACAGATCTCAACCCTACTCTCTTGCTCCATCTGGGACATGCATCAGCCAGATCTGATGTAAAATACCAAAACAGGACAAAGATGCTGCAGAGATTTAGATTTGACAAAGTTGAAAACTGAAATCACAATTTCAACTAGCTGCTTATTTTGCTTCAAATGTTTGACAAATAAATTTGATAAAGAAATTTGTAAGTCCAATTTGCTGAAGTCAGTAATCTCAAATTGGGTCAATTCTTCCTGTGGTCAATTTGTACTTTAATTTCATACTCAACTTCTTGTATGCATGGTTGTTTGAAGGTACTCTTGTTTCCCACAGTCAGTAAACACGCTGAACTACCCACAAAGCTGAGTGTGTGTGTAGTGCTGTAATGTGACTGTGTTAGCTTGTGATGGACTGTCCACCTGTAGCTACATCCACTTCCCACTCCAGATAAAGCAGATAGAGATCATGGATGGGATATAGCAGCAAGCATCGCTGACCTACACATCGCTTAATGTGTTTATCAGGTCAGGAAACCCGAGCAGCGTGTGGTTTTGTGATGGAGAAAGACAAGAGCGCGGAAGTCAAATCCAAAGAGGAGGATTATCAATCTGCTTTCGGAATAATAATAACATGACAATCCGACCCCTTCACACACTTTACTGTTTCTTTTTCTCTCTCTAATGCGCACAAACACACACATAGACACACACACACACACACACACACCGCACACACACAGCTGCTAGGTGAATTATCCTCCCTGTATGGATGGAACACAGACTGAAGTGGAAACCAGAAACCCCCAAACTGGCCTCTAATGACTTGAGAAATGCATTTGTTACTTGTTAACATTTCTCTTCCTGCCTCTTCAACAGATCAGTGTGAGAAAGAATCTGTGTGGGTGTGTGAGAGAGTTGCTGTATGTAAATAGTACGTTATTCACCCCTCAAATCACATTACTGATATTATTTCTGCAAACGTTTGGCTGTCTCTAAACTTGATGTTCCAAAAAACTTCTTAAAAAGACAGAGACCCAATTTCAAGACATTAAACTAGAAAGTCATTTTTTTAAAGTTATATTTGACATGTATATACATATAGCATTTTTATAACAACTGGAGGTGACATAGTTACTTGATTGTGATATAAAATACTGTTAACTGTAAAAATTTTATCCACAAACTTATCAAACTCCACGATGGAGTTCTGTTCCACGAACGAAGAACTGAAATAAAAGACAAAACGGGACCTAGAAACAGATCCTAGCAGCAAAATTAACAACAGGATCCAAGCAAATTTACCAGTGAATCTGGTGACTCCATGTCAAGCCTTTATCGAGTTTTTGTGTGTAAAAGGCAAACAGCTCCATTCCAGCTATGCACAGCCAGCACTTTTATAACAGCGCCCCCAGTGGCTGGATGAATGAACAGGTTATAGGTTTGGAAAAGTTGGCTGAATGTCTGCAGTTATTTTTTCTTGCCTATTTTGCCATCTGAAGAGTCTCTGAACTGGTCAAGATTAAAAGTTGAGACTTTAATCCAGAGTAGAGACAGTTGATGGGTTGATTGTGTGCTGACAGAAAAAGATGTATTGCTGCTCTTTAATATAATTATGTTGGACAAACAGAAGATTAGTTCTTTGTTATCCCCCAATGAGAAAACACCCGATGACAGGCAGACACGTATTGAATGCTTTCTGAGCGGCTCTGTCAGCCTGGAGGGAAAAGAGTTTGATCATGTAATCCCAAGCTTGGGGATTTTTCTCACAACTCTCATATTTTTTCTCAGACTCGCTAATGTCCCGTCTCTCTTCCCCCATCTCCTTCATTTCCAAATCTAATCTCCAGCAAAGGGAAACATTTATGAATGCGTGGAGGTTTGCATCACATTAGGATAATTTCTCTCTTTCATCAGGAGGAATCAAAGCTAAAAATGTCAACTGAATCCAAGATGAGGAATGTGTTCATCCTCATCGTGAAACCTGTGTCAGAAGATCAAAGACTGAATATGAATGTAAGCGGCACAAAAAACTGTACGGCCAGTTTATTCAGGTAGAGATGTACAGCAGCACCTCGCAAAGGGACTCAAGTATGGAAAGTTTTGACGTTCAGTCACGTCGTGAGCTCAAAGGTTTAAGTATTTTGTGTGTTTCTGTATTTTGCTTCGCGTCTGTTGGGTTAGTTCTCTGATAGATTTGCAAATCTGAAGGTTTTGCTAATTCAGATTGGATGAAGTGCATATGTGAACATCAGTTTTCAAGCCTTACCACGGGTTTTCAATTGGATTTAGTTTTGCACTTTGACTGAGCCATTCTAACAATAAAAAAACCATCTACTGTAGCTTTGTCTGTATCTTAAGGATCTCAAGTCTCATGCAGCCTTTCACAGGCTTTCTTGTCCTACATTTGGCTCCTTTCCCCTCCGACCAACTTTCCCGCCTCTGCTTAAGAAAAGCATCTCGCAGTATGATTCTGCCGCTACCATGTTATATTGTGTGTGATATTTAGTTTTTGAGCACATTTGGCGTTTTGCATGCAAGATGGTGAGAGTGATAGAGACGATTTATATTATGGAAGTGAAGATGGACGTACGGAACCACATTATGGATATGGGAGTGGAAGGAAAGGGTCTTGTCGAGGACGACGCCCAGAATTTAGCATGGAGCTAAATGGGAGGAGAAATACCATCGGATTTGGAAAGGATGTTTTAGTGCCAACAAGAATGAAATCAGTTTTTTTCTCTAATGAGCTGAAGAAAATTATTAGACAACCAGCGATTGAACTCACGGAGACAATCGAAGAGGGTGGATTGGTGGCGTCAGGTTTGGTGGACAGGTGGAGCTGGGTGTCATCCAGAAAAGGATTTACAAAAGATGTGACCCAACAGGAGGGAGGTAGATAGCAGAGAACCCAAGAACTAAGCCGTGGGGAACCCCAGCTCTATCGAAGGATGACGGACTTAAAAGATGTTGAATGAACTGAAATATTGAATGTATTACTTCTCCTCTGCTTTCCCCACCATTATAACCGGTGTTCCCCAAGGCTCAGTCCTTGGGCCCTTCTGTTTAGAGGTACTTTCTGATGAAGATTCTTCTTAGGATTAAAAAGCATTAACATGTTTACAATTGACATTTCTCAAAGTATCAATTACTCCCACCAGATACTGGCTTACATTTGTTTCTCCTGGATTAAATGCATGAATGCATTTTTGCCGACATTAATCTGTGTAATCACCGCTCTTTGCAGGTATGTTGACATTGGGAGGACTCTGACAGACCTCCAGTCATGGGGCTTCTTTTCTGCACCAAATCACTCTGCAGGCTGGCTGCAGCTTGGTTCCCCCTGTTCTTCTCATCACTCCTACTGCATACGGTAAATCATTATTGCAGATGCTGTTGATTTATTGTGGATGGGAGCAGTTAAAGTTACAAAGTCAGGAGAGGTGAATAACCACTTGCTTTCTTATAAAGAGCAATGCAGGTGGTTTTATTTTCCGGCAATTGTGAAAAAGTTTAACATTTTCTACTGAAATATTAAGTGCAAGGTGGATAGTTTGAATTTTTTTTTTTTTTTAAAGTCCTCTCTTAATTTTCTCCTCTTTTTTTTAACCTTCATTGTCCTTCACGTGTCCCATAGCTGGTCCGCGGTGTTCCATCCTGCCCGCGGAGCTGCAGCTGCCCAGGTACTAAGGAGGTCCACTGCACCTTCAGACACCTCGCCACCATTCCCAAGGCCTTCCCTAAAACCACGGAGAGGCTCAACCTGGGGTAAGACTCAGCCACATCGTTCAAAACAGGAGGCATGTAGTCACTATGGGGAATGGAAACTCTCCCCCTCGTCAGGATGCTACAAATAACAGAGTGGATCTGAAATGTTTTCGTTAGACAACAAATGATCAAGCACTTACGGAAACAGTTCTGCTTTTGAGACATTTTATCTTTGTCTTGGAACGCTGGAGACAAGTCCCTTGTTGTCCAAAGTGGAATCTGAGGAAGCATTCAGTCAACCAGCAACAGCCATAGTGAAAAAAGCACTAAGAGATTAATTGGGGAGGAAATCAGCTGGATCCTTATTGGTGTGTACATAGTTAGATCAAATCTGATTTCGGATTGAAGAATTGGGACTTGACAGAGTGGCTCCTATTTAAAAAATATTGGGCATCACCACTATGCCACCAAGAAATCATGTTCATGTCATGTCACACAGCGTCACTGCACAAGTTCCCCCACAGTTTGTTAAAACAGCTGTTCAGTGAGATGTATTGGGATGGACCACAAAATTCTACAAAACAGATTCACAAAAATAAATACACTTAATAGAAATATGCCAATGTTGGAGGGGAGCTGGGGAGGCTGTGGGGGGTCAGGTTTTTTGATAAAATGTTTTTGCACTAGGAGACGCTATTTTTCCAGCTGGTTTGAAATGAGTGAACTTTGTAAAGCTGCAATAAAGTTTCATGCCAGTTTGTATAAAGCAGCAAAGTGTCTATTTGTAGGCACTGGCCTCCATGGGCTCTCAAAGTTCCTCAAAAGTCAAGATTGTCATTCTAACCTGTTGAATCTAAAGCTCTTTTGTAAAATCGCCTACTACAATTTCCCCAAAAACACTACATATGCAGCCGCTCCAAAGTAGGCGGGGCTTGTCGCAATAAAACACGGACATTTGCTCTGATTGGCTGAAAGACGATGACCGCCAGCACCATGGCTGAACTATGAATATATCTCAGCAGTTTACAACCGCAGCCGCCATGATTTTTAATGACTTATTGCATGAGCGAGCTTATTTTAATTACATTTCTTATTAAATTTTAATAGAAACGCCACAATTGCAAAGTCACATATTTTTGGCATTGCAAAAGTTTTGCGCACATTTGTAACAGAAACACAGCTAGTGACACTGGGCGTTAGGCTGCAGCTCCTTGTGATAAACACAAGAAAAAGAGCTTATGGTAAGTAAAATAAACACTCAGGTAGTAGTCAGTTGGGCCTCCTAGCTGACTTAGAAACAACCAGCTGTAGTTGAGTGCACAACTTGAATCCTTCCTCATATTCCTTCTGCGAGTATCTTCCACAGAGTGAAGGAGAGCATCTGTTTTTGCTAACAGAAAAGCACTAAACCTGCCAGGGTGTGAAGCTGAGCCCCTGATGGGGAAACCTACACTAAAATGTGTGCATCCATGGTAGTGTAAGACACTGGGGATGAAAGTGAGATCCGCATGATATATCGCCAGCTGGCTGGTTTTAATGAATGGTGGGCAGAGCAGGGAGGGGGGTGAGAGCAAATTCTGGAAAGTTCCATGTGTGTTTGGATGCGTTGGGGTAACTGCAGCTTCCTGGTCGATAATTGATAGCCGTGACGTAAATCCATCCAGATCCAGCTGACGCTTTGATTTGTTGCTGTAAATCCCATTTTGTTCTAGAATCTTCTGAATTTAGTTTGAAAGTGTAATCTGTTCTAAACGGGATCATTCTGGTTCGTACGAAAATAAGAAATCTCTTATCTGAGAAGGTTTTTCTAAATGCTAGACTTTAAAGCTACATGCTACATACTGTCTCCACTCTAAAGCTACATGGTTTAGAAGTGGAGAAAAAAAAAAGGTCAAAGGTTGGCCAAATTCTCTCTGCTACTCTTCCATCCTCCACTCTGTCATTCCCTCCGGTGTTTTTCTGAACTTTCCCTTCAGTGAGCTCATTCCCCAGACAAACACTGGCCAGCAAACAGCTAGTAGTATACCTCTTGATCCCCACCTTCAGTAGCAGACCACCCGACTGATCCTAAAGGTTCCCTTTTCATTGCAGACTCTGCTTATTTTCTTTCTCTTACAGTTACAACAGCCTGACAGAGGTCGAGGGGTCAGAGTTCAGGTCGTTGCGGCAACTGGAAATGCTCATGTTGCATGGTAACGACATTAGCAGGGTCCAGCCTGGGGCTTTCTACGCCCTGCGGTCACTGCAGGTACTTTTTTTTTTTTTTTTTTTTACTGTTGCCGCATGCATGTGTTGGCATGTTCTTGAGACTGGGAGCAACATTAACGGTTTGGAAAGGTTCTTGAAAGGGAATCTGTAGTGGGAGCTAAAGATTGCGGTGAAGGACAGGAGGTCTTCCAGCGTCAGTGAAATACCAGCTGCAACTTTCTAAAATCTGGCTAGCAATCATGAGAAAGGTTTATGCTTGACACATCTACAAACACACAGAATCAAGCTGACAACTTTTACAGCATTTATAACTACTTTGTGTGGCTCATTCTCATTTTGATTGGTACAGAATTGCCCAAATCAAATCATATTATAATCATGACTCATTCATTTGGTCTAGTCCTGTAATGCCTGGCGCTCCACCAGGGGGCGCTTTAGGCGCCGTGATACATGTCTTGATTTTGTGGAGCTCGGACTTCTCTGTGGGCCAAAGAGAAGAAAAGTTGACAGTGAGTGTCGAGTGTTCAATAACGAATGGACAACTAAATACTTTTTCACTGAAGTCCGGTCAAAAGCTGTATACCTTATCTGTCAAGAAGCGGTTGCTGTTTTTAAAGAATACAATATCAGCCGCCACTCTTTCTACAAGCATGCTAATTATGCTCACAACCAGTCAACGCAAGGACGGTCGTCTGCCGCCCTGAGAATGGCAGCTAGCTTCATCCCTGAGCCAAAAAGTTTGCCCACCCTGTTCTAAACTCTAGGTGGCAGTGCTGGGTGCTTGCGGCAGCTGTAGCATGTTTAGAAGTAAAACTATTTTTTTAAAATTATAGTAGCAAAATGGCGACACAAGTGAGTGTGTTGGTGGTAGTACCGCCTTTACTCGCTGAGTCACTAAGATATCTGTATTCACAAACTTCCACCAGGAGGAACTCTTTTACTGCACAGAACTGTCTGCATATTGCAAAGTTTTAAAAAATTTGCTCCGTTCCCTGAAACGACGTAATTTGACAGCTGACAATTATCAGGAATTAATAACTTGACCAATACTGGAACCTATTCTTTGGTTTTATTTTGTTTTTAATCAGTTTTAGCAGATCACAGTCTGATTACCAATGTAACCAAAGGAAACGTTTGATCAAAACTAATGTATATTTTACAGAACTTTCTGCATATGTTGTTTTCACATCTGTCTGCAGATCATTTTTCTGGGTCAAAAAGCCCCCCAAACTCCCTCCCCTTAAAAAACCCCAGCCTAGATTAAGTTATAAGTGGACATGAAAACCCCCATGCAGGTTTGCCCTGGCATATTACTCCTCAGATGACTTTTCTTTTTTAAATGTTACTGTAATTTTCTTCAGGGCTGGAACATCACAAAGAAAGATTGTGGTAATGAGGCCGGCAAAAGCTAGTGCATGCAGTGTACCGAACAAACAAAGTCATGGTAATTCTTTCCTACACAATCCCTACTTTGGACAGTAATTAGCTGCACTTTGATTGCTTCCCTGTTGCCAGGTCCATATGGCTGCAATTACGGGCTGAATTTGATCTCAAGCAAAACAAAAGTCAATGCCAATGAAATAGACGAGAAACAACGTACCCAATACATTGGGCCAATTGGAAAATACACTGGGAAACAAAAACAGGACACTGGACCTTATGTGACTTAATATTACTTGACCAGACCGAGACGGAACAACATCTGTTTGGTTAATTCTCAGGAACAGAGTCTATAAGCTGCAGTTGCTATTGGAGGTTAGCTGTTTCATAGTGTAAAATAGCTAATAGCAAGGGTACTTTCTTATTTTATTTCAAATAGATCCTGAAGCTGAGCTACAACAAGCTCACATCAGTGAGTTCCGGTCTCTTCGAGGGCCTGGTCACTCTGATCCGGCTCCACCTGGATCACAACCTTATAAATTTTATAGAGCCCTACTCCTTTTCTGGTCTGACCTCTCTGAAACTCCTACAACTGGAAGGGAACCAGCTGAACCAGATCCATCCTCACACCTTCATAACGGTCTCGGTACTAGGAAGCTTTTGGACCTCTGGACTCAAGTAAGAAGCCAAACAACCAGTGGAGCTTTGTTTCAGTTATACATTTCTTAAATTTTAGGCCAAGAATATTACTTAAGGCATGTAGAATATGTATGCAATACACAATTAATGACAAAAAACATGTTTTTTTCTTAGACACTTACACCTAGCAGATAACCTGCTGGAGGAGCTTCCTCCTGCGGCGTTAAAAACGGCTCCCAGGCTGGAGCTCCTCACGATCCACGGTAATCCCTGGAACTGTGACTGCCAGCTTCACTGGTTTGTGGAATGGAGCACTACTCACGAAGGTAAATTAATGAACATTTATGAAAGATATGATTATTAGAAATTAAGAAGGTAAATAGCAAAAGCTTCTTTTATGACACACCTTCCATGGACCTTTCAAAAACCCTAGCTAAATTTCATAAGTTATTACTTAATTGACTACTTGGGTCTTGGGTTGGTTAGAGTCCTGGTTTTAATTTGTTTTGGGTTATTTTTTGTTTTTGTTTGTTTGTTTGTTTTTTTAGTTTAAAGCTTATGTTAATTTAAGAAACATCTTTAAAAATTGCCTTGAAAAAGATTGGTGTGTCTCCCTTTTTTGTAATGTCCTCCTGAGTTCAGTCGTGACAAAATAAAGTTTAATAATTAATTAATAAAGATGAATAAAGTTTCTAGGTATCTCTATCTATATCTAAATAGGGGCTTGACACAAGACAAAACCAAATCTAGCAAAACAATCCAATTAAATATAACCAAACAACAAACCCATGCTGTCCTCTTGTTAAGGAGGACAGCATCTGTCTCTGTGGATGAGCAGCCACTGGTGTAAAGAGCAGCCAGGTTTCAATAAGCTGCAACACTGGCCCAGATGCTCCCAGTCAGGGCTAACCCCAAACCATCTTACACCAGAAACAAAAAAACGGTTGATCAGGGACATCAGGGGAAAGGCAGGACTCATCACAATAATAACAACAGACGTTTGGCCACCAGGTGGCTCACTTGTAGAGCAAGAAGATTTTTACTGCATGTCCTGCCCCTGTCCCAAAACAGAACCAGGAGGAACCCACGTCCAAAGAGATGACAATAAAGAAAGCATGAAAATGAAAACAGATAAAATCCTTACAGAGTGCTTCATGAAAGCTTTTTCAAGCATCAGACCAGATCTCGTGTTATGAATGTAAACAAAAATCATAACAAAGCACTATTGAGCCTGAGATCATTGTTTCTGCATAGAAGTAGAACCCAAAAGAAAATATTGCTTTGGTCCCGTTCATCAGACCAGTGGCTGTTTATTCCAAGCTAATTTGCTTTCTCTCCCGCTTTCACTGCCTCTTGGGTAAAATAATTACAGTTTGGTCATTCGTTTGTTACATTTTCAAACATATTTGATCAGGTCCATATGCTTTCTGTTTGGATAAGCAGAAACAGTTGACAATATATTTTCATGCTTATATCAGAACATGTTTTTCCTCTTCTTGCCAGTGTTTTTACTGTTTTACGCCTCCTAACCTTTTCTTTTAATTGACTCTTTTCCAGGAGTAGTGAAATGTAAGAAGGAGCGTGGCTCTGCTGAGACGTGCCCTCAGTGCTCACATCCTCAACTCCTGAACCAGACCCAGCTCCTGGAGTTGTCTGTAGGCAAGCTCGTCTGTGAACGCCCAGTTCTTCGATCCCCCCTCAAACAATGGGACAATCCTCTTTGGGCAGAGTCTGAAGCTGATCCTGACCTCCCATACACTCGGGACTTAGAAAAACCTTTGGGCGAACTGACCATCGTTCTCTCAGACAGCCATGGAAACCGTGCTTTCGTGTCGTGTGACGTGCGCCATCCGGGCGATAGCTCATCCATTGCATGGGCTTCAAATCCGCAGTCACCCATGGAGATATCTGTGAATGTGTCACTGGTGACCATCTTGGAGTGCGAGATCGATCGAGAAACACTGCAAAATCTTTGGCAACTGGTTGCTTACTACTATGAAACCCCAGCAATTTTAGAGAGAGGTCAACAGAGGGTTAATACTAGCAAAGTTACATATCAGTATTCCCAGGCTGTCAATGAGAACTCACCCTATTTCACAGAATTAAAAGGATATTTAGAAGCGGAACCGGCATGGCTGCTTCAGCCTAGAGTCACAGTAAAGCTAAATAGGCAACTGACAACAACAAGGAAACTTGTCATGGATTTCACCACTTTAATCACAAAAAACATCAACAGCCATGAGAGGCAAGAGGACGACAATGATGTTACTTCCTCCTGGGCATTAATCCGTAGAGGAACAACTGAAAGGGTTCAAACTGCTCCGGAGGGTACACAGGTCCATTTAGAGTGCAGTGTTGTTACCTCTGACCCAGAAGTAAAAGTAGAATGGATGCTTCCTGATTTATCCACAGTAGAGGAAGCGACAAATAAGGTAGAAATATCTGAAAGAGGCCAGCTGGTAATTTCAAATGTCTCTGTCTCTGACTCAGGTCTCTACCACTGCATAGTCCGAAGCAAAGCCGCTGTGGACTTGATGCCACTTAGGCTTACAGTCAAAGAGCAGTCACTTGGTCCAACAGCTTTAAATGGGCAGAAAGTTATGCTGGAGACGGGGAACTCTCTGTCCCTTCCTTGTGAGGTGACCTCAGCTCAGCCAAGTCAAACCTTGTGGTACCTCCCCAAAAACCAAGTTCTCCTGCCAATGCAAAAGACGAGAAGAGCAGAAGTGATGGAGAACGGCACTTTGGTGGTTAGGAAGATGACACAGGAGGATGCAGGGGAATATAGCTGCTTGGCCTCTAATCTGTATGGAGTTGACATGCTTTCTCACATGGTGGAAGTAACAGGAGAAAAGGATGTAGAAAAGACCAAAGTACAGACTGTCAGAGAACCACTTATTTTGCCACTAGAAACGGATGAAGGGGAGGGCTCAGGAGGTGACTTTCAAGAGACTATACGGCCTTTTGCTACACAGCTCCCAGAGAAGGCAGGACGACCAAACAATGGCTTGTTTAAGAGAACACGTATGAAAAACTTAAAGAGAAAGCCCAATAAATCTGTTAAGGAATTGGATCCAAATCGCTGGGCGGAGATACTGGCCAAAGCTAAAGCTAAACCAAGTGTTCCTCTTCCTACTGAGCAGTCACTAGAAGAGCCCAGTACAGTAACAATCCAAGCTAGCACTGCCAAAACCTCAACTTCTAGTGTGAGCACAACCACAGAGACTTTATTGTACTTTACAACCCCTCATTATACAACACAAAAAAAGTTTCCCTTTCAACAAAAAGTCAAGCCTGAATCCCATTCAAGAAATGGCAAAATGGAGCATGTCTACAAAGTACCCAAAGTGCAGCAAAATCAGCTGCTGGATGTAGACCCTGTTATCCTTGGAAGTACAGTACCATCCTTACAGCATGTTCATCACACCCCAAAAACAGTACAAAGTTTCACAACTTCACCTAATCTCCTTGTCAAACAACCAGAAACCAAACAAATTGGCGAGGGAAGAAGAAACTTTGTTCCTGATTGGTCTAACAGGAGAAGACCCTTTCAAAGACGTAGAAAGCCCCCAATGAGAAAACTGAAACCACACAAAAACCCCTTCTACCAAACATCTAACAACCCCCAAGGAGCTATTCCTCAAAAAACAATTACCACACCAACAACAACTACAACCACCACTACTACAACTACTACCACAACAACCACTACTACTACAACCACTCCTGCTCCAACTACAGTGGAGTACAGTAAACCCTTACCTGCTGAGTATGAGATAGAAGACAACAATGAGAAATACTATGAGGATTATGACTACAAGAGTGGCGAAAGCTTGGAAGCTACAGACGATGTAATCGATGAAATTTCTCCTGACACCCATCTCCATGACAGCATTACCCCTTCTCCACCGGACAGAGAAAAAATTCATCATCTGAGTCAACAAGAATTACCTAATCCAAAGACCATTCCCACTCCAAAGTTGGAGACTCAAGTTTTAAGGAGAACTGAAGATGTAGTAGACCTTGAGGAAAGCCCGGTAGAGAGAAAAAGGATCAAAGAACAAACAGAAGGAACTGACAACAACAATGAAAGTAATGACAAAATCCTTGCAAGAGTAAATGAGAGTGAGAATATGAATACATCCGAGGCGCAAGAAAAATTTGCAAAGGGAGGTGAGAGACACAAGGAAAAGTCAAAAGCGGAGATAGTTACTCAGAGCTACAATTCGCAAGATGAATTGTTGTTAACATCCCGTAACAGACAAAGAATTACCACACGACCTTCACCTGATCAAAACCTGCCTGCACAGCCAAACACAGCAAAACCAACAAAAAAGACTGAAAACCGCCACCCACAAGTTATGGAACCACTTCATCCTTGGCTGCATCAGAACAACCATGAAAGAGGACAAACCAGCAGTTCCAGGACTACACACACAGGTCAAGACAGAGATGCAGTAAGACATGGTCAAGTAAATCCCAGCAGGCATTCCCGGCCCCCTAAAGTTCCTCCGACCTCCCGCTGGTCCACACACAATCATTATCATCAATGGTCTGGTCAAAGGCCATTCCCTCAACCAAGGCAAGGTAAATACAGCTCACACTAAGATGTAAAGAAACTTGGGCATTTTTTGTTTGCTCAAACAACCTCTGTTGTAGATTTTTCTTGCTTAGAGTTGTGAGAGCAGTCACTCAAAGTTACAACACATGGTCTGTTTATAGGGCTGACACCCACTCATCGACCCTGGCCTTTCCTTCACCCGTGGAGTCATGGCTCGTTTATCACCAACCGACCAGAAATAACAGCTGACACTGTAAAACCCACATCCACTGTCTCAGGAATAAACCCTTCCAAATCTCTACCACCCAATTTCTATCATCATAATCATCAAAATCACCACGTTGACAGCAAGATCCAAACAAGAGATCATCTATTTCTTTCGAGGCTCAGAAACCGATACAGACAGGTAAAAGTTGTGTTTTTGAAATATGTGATGAAACAGGATTTCTTATTGCCCTGTTTCAGGAATTAGAATTTGTGTTTCATTTATGATATAAAACAAACTTTTTAATCTCCTGGTAATGCTATGCATGCTTTTTGGATGACCCATAATTAGCCACATTTGAGATTGTGAATTAGATTGGGACAGTGAAATTTTAGGGTTCTTATTGTACACCTGGTAATGTCTGTACTCCAATTTATCAACAATTCTCTTTTTTTATTCATTTAAAACATAAAAAAATGTAACTTTCATTTTCTTGGACCATCATCACAAGTTAATATCGTCTTTACTAAATGACAGACATTCCTACAATTTATTGTAAATTAAGACAATTATTACATGCGATTACTTTTTGCACAATTTTGAACTGTGCAAAAAGTTCAAAATTGTGACGTTTGTAAAATATCTCAATATACTGACTACACTGTTAAAGGCCTAAAGAAGTGTCCAAAGTCGTTTTTGGGGTATTTGCAGCCCTTTGAATAGTTTTAAGTGGTCGTTAGTGCAAACTCGATTCACCAGCAAAAACACTTTGGAAATTTTCAAGGACAGAATATAATATACTGTATAAAATCTTTTAAAATGGCAACTTTTAGGTACAACTTGCAAAACATAGACACATATGTAGACTTTTAAAAAAAATCAGTATGTGTAAGAGTAGATCAGAATGTCCAGCTCTGGTTTTGATTTTTTTCAGGCCCAGCTTGATCGGATTGCTCAGCTCGGAAAGATAGCCACACCCAAACCCCGGATTGGCTACAAACCTCCTCCTCCAGTCACACCTAAGAAAGATTCTCTGTCCCTGCATAGACCTTTAACTCTGAAACAACCAGCAGCCACTGCTTCATACTTTTACTCCCATGAGCACTTAAAGGTTGCTAACCCGTCATATTCATCATTCCTTGATCTCCCCCTAACCCCTCCTGGAAACCCACCAACGTCTCCTGCTCTACATGGAGGTAGGTGGCCTGTTCAGGGAAGTATGTCTTAAAAAGAGCCGACATATATTTTTAAATTGGGACGCTCAGAATTCACTCATTTATAGTTTTGCTGTGTCAAATTTCTTTTCAGGACAAATCAACCCCCCGAATCCAACAGCTGCTGCTCCTTTTCCCTGGTTGTTTGGAGTTAATGGGATGAAACCTCGTATAACCACAGTTAGTACAGCAAGTGTGTCAGTGCTGGCCGAGGATGATGTGTTCCTGCCCTGCAAAGCATCCGGGAACCCTGAACCTAACATCGCTTGGACCAAAGTCTCTACAGGTGAAATATTGAAAGAAAAATAATGGAAGAAAAGAAGAAGAAAGAGACATAAAGCAAAGTCAAGACGATGCTGGTGAATTTTTATCTTGTTTTGCTATCTGTTCTGCCACTAGGTGCCACTATCCCAGCCAACACCAAACACGGGTCACGTTTTGAAGTCTTCAGGAATGGAACTTTCCTCATTAAAAATGTGCAACTTCAGGATCGAGGACAGTACCTCTGCACAGCACACAACAGGTTTGGATCAGATCGTATGGTGATCACCTTAGCAGTCCAGACGGAGGCTCCCAGAATCCAGCCGTCCAAGAACACAGAACTGTCAATCTACTTAGGGAAAACTGTGGCTTTCGACTGCTTCGCTTCTGGGAAACCACCTGCCCAGATTTCCTGGATTCTCCCAGACAGGACGTTTGTACGAGACCACGGAACCATTCACACTATCCTTTCTCCAATGTCTCTGCTTCAGAACGGGACGCTCAAAATTCACTCAGCCAATTTCTCCAGCAAAGGAGACTACAAATGTATAGCAAGCAATGCAGCTGGTGCTGACACCGTCACTTATCAACTCCACGTGGCAGCTTTGCCTCCCAGCATAAGTGAAGGAGTACAGGATACAGTGATCATTCAACCAGGTGAGATATGACAAACAAATCTACTGCAATTACATCCTGTTGAGAACTTGTCTTGTTTGTGGCTTACAATAGTTCATTTACCCAGACAGGAGCATGTATGCCCACTGCTCTGCAAAGGGCGAGCCAGTGCCTGCTCTGAAATGGACACTTCCATCGGGCGTCCATGTTAAAGCATCACAGTTTTTGGGACGCAGAGTATTCGTCTTCCCAAACGGGACACTGTTCATAAAGAATGTTATACCATCTGATGGTGGGAGGTATGAACTGTAAATTGACTTAATTTAATGAATAAAATTAATATCTAATTGAATTTAAACATATCACGAGCAGTACTTTGGATTTTTTTTAAGCAACTGTGTTCTGCCTGTAGGTGCGATGATGTGAATATCAAAGTAGACACAAAGAACATTATGACCTTAGCTAATGATGCTACCAGAATAGCGGTAGCTCAGTTTTTCCTATTTGTTAGACATTAAACCTTTAACCTAATTGTCCTGATTGATAATCCAGGCCAGTTTGTCTTTCACTAATCAACCATTCAAACCAACCTCAAACTGCAACAAAATGTTTTTACAAGTACACAAGTAAAGCTAAGAGCTAAGTAGCAGCTAGCTAGTGACAACAACCTCGTATCTTGGACTGCCTTCCTAAACATTTTAGCAACTCAGATCTGTGAGTACCTCCCTTGGACGCTCAGAGACAATTAATCAGCAGATAAACTTCATGTTCTCCTTTTATGTCACAGTATCTAATGATAAAGAAAGAATAGGATCCCAAAAAGGAGGGTTAATTGTAATCAGTATCATTATCACAGTTTTCAGCAGTATTGGAATTAGATGCTTGCCTGAAATTGGACATTCCTAATTGTCAGAAATGCTTAGGTGATATGCGTCTTATAAATAATGTATATGAAATGACAACATTGTGTTTTGAATGTCGTCCAATCAGAATTGAATAGAAAACTACCTCTCCTCTCTTTATAGACAAAATATTCAACTGACATTACTGTTAATACCATTTTCATCTCAGCATGTCCTCAAATATGGCTAATGTAATAAACTCCATAACTGGAAAGCAGAAAATCTGAGAGTTGACTAGTATTAGAACTTGACAAGGTTAACTTAGAATTAAAGGACAGTTGCACTCAAGTACACTGGAACCTCTCTGATAAAGGTTCCAAGCTTGTAAACTTATTCATATTTCATAACCAAATGAAAAGTGAGCTCAAGGTCGGAAGGAGTTTGACAAACCAAATTCCCATCTACCGGTACAGGTATGAGTGTTTGGCCAGCAACGCAGTGGGTATTGCCAAGCGAAAAGTCCTGCTGGAGGTGAGAGAAGATTCCTCCTCTTTATTTCGCCAAGGTCCTCCTCCTCTTCCCATCCCGCCAACCCAGAGTCATGGTTCTCCATCCCGTCAACATGTTGTGTCAGCTTTGTATGGTTCTGCCGTCTACCTCCACTGTCCAGAGTCCACCGGATCCTCAAGAGGGACTTTCTGGCAGCTGCCCTCTAGGATCATCCTGGAGCATCAATACAGGCACCGGAAATATCCTTTGACTTTGTGAACAACTGCTACATTGAACTGCATTATTGTAATCCATGTTTTTCTGCCTTTAGCCCAGAGAGACCAATTAAAGTTTTTCGTAATGGGACCCTGAGGATACTTCAGCTAACAGAGCTGGATGGTGGAAATTATCAGTGCATCTTTCAGAGGCCTAATGGGGAGGACATGGAGCTTTTCCAGGTAAGACCAGAAAACATAATAGCTTGAAGTTCAGTTTGCAGCATAATTTTTCCAGTGGGTCTCTTTTTCTATCATTTGTCTCAGTTAACTTCTTTCATTAGCGTTCTTTATCCTTTAGAAGATCAATTTAAATTGTACATCTACACTGTACAGTTAAAAGTAATGTCTTTCTTGACCACTAACAGTTCTATTATATCAACTCTTACAAAGCATGTTTTCAAACAAGCTGTAATTCTCCAAAATCTATTCCAAAATTAGCTTACTGGTGTATTTTGGAATTACACCAGACATACATCTTTCTAGTTCCAGGTAGGAAGAAGCAATCCAAAGATGGGTACATTGTGACAGACAACATGGACAACACTAACATTGTATGTGGCGTTTAAATAATGCTCAGCTGGTACTAAGAGGCCAAAAGTGTGTCAAGAAAATATTTTCTATAGTTTAATACCACCAGTGGAAGTTTGAACCGTTGATTCTTGCACCTTGTTTGGTCTTCTGCTGACTTCTTTAAGGTTTAATGTGTCTTGCATGCTTTGGTTTAAATGAGAGGGGTGTCTATCATCTTGACCTTTGACATCAACAAAGCAGTTTCACAGACACTACTGCCACTCATTTTATTTTTTTTCCCAAGTCATTCAATGCAAAATAAGAGCAATGGTTGTAAACGAAAATCACAGTAGATCAATAATTTCTGAAATACTTAGACGACAAGGTCTGACTGACACCAACAACCATGCCATGTTCAAAATCACTTAAATCCCCTTTGCTCCTCTGGCCTGATGTGGGGTTTGAACCTAGAAAGTCATGTCTGCACTGCGTTGCTGCCATGGTGAATGCTTCTAATGCTAGCCAGCTAGTGTATTACTCACTTTATACAGCCATTTTAATAGTCTTCCAGTGCTAACCCTATTACATATCTACGTTTAACAACAACAACATAAAACACTACTGTACAGATGTGACCCAAATATTTTCAAGATATCAAAGTTCTTGCCAGGAATTGTGAAAACAATGTTTATTGGCAACTGTCAATGCCTACTGAATCCTGTACATGTGATTAGAAAATGGCAATTTTTGTCTGAAACATTAAATATGTATTTACCTCAACAGGTAGAAGTGCTGATGACTCCCCCTCGAATTGAACATGTAAGAAGTGCACAGACCAGAGTGACTTTCGGAGAGAATTTCCAGGTAATTGCTAAAAATTAAGCAGAATTTTAATAATATTATTCTCATTCTAATGTCACAGATCAGTTTAAATTGTACTTCTATCATTTCCATTGTAAACCGAACAACAGAAAATTCTGGCTTTCTGTTTTTCCTTTTTTTCATCAAGACTGTGATTCTACAGTATCGCAACTCAAACCATCGGAATCATCCTTTCTTCTTCTTTCACTGTTTTTGATTCAAGGTGGATTGTGTTGCAACTGGCCTACCCAACCCAGAGGTCTCCTGGAGTCTTCCGGATGGAACATTAGTTAACAATGGCCTTCAGTCTGACGACAGCGGCCTTCGCAATCGACGTTACGTGATGTACGGGAATGGAACTTTACTTCTTCAGCAGATGGGCAGAAGAGACGAAGGCAACTACACTTGTCACGCAACAAACAAACTAGGCAAAGACGAAAGAAAACTCAGTGTCAAACTGGCATCAAATGCTCCACATATTGGATTAAAATCACAATCACTTGTGAAAGTGAGGCTGGGAGAGGCAGTCAAACTGAGCTGTCAGGCAACAGGAGAGCCTAAACCCAGAATCACATGGATCTCACCACATACGGATGTGATACCACCTCTGTCAGACAAATACAGGGTTGCAGATGATGGAACGTTAATTTTGAAGAAAGTGACACTGGCCGATGAAGGGAAATATGCCTGTGTGGCACGAAATTCTGCTGGTGATGATGTTAAAAACATGATAGTTGAAGCTGAACTCCAGGAACCCTACATCAACAGTGTGAGAGGGAAGACCTCGGCAAAGCTTTTGGCTGTTTCCTACCAAACAGCACTTCTGGATTGCAGAGTGGAGGGAAAACCTGAACCCAAGGTCTGGTGGCTCACTCCATATGGCCACTCACTAACACCACCCTACCTTGGCGGCCGCTTCCAAGTCCACCAGAATGGAAGCTTAGAGCTGAGGGGTGTTAGGAAGACAGATGCAGGCAGGTACAAGTGTTTTGCTAAAAATCACCTGGGTGAAGCCTCCCTTTCAGTTGAGATGGAAGTGGCATCGCTAGCTGAGAAACCCAGCTTTGCTAGTCCTAACATTGAGATCTTACCAATTAAGCAAGATGGTGGTGAACTGATTCTGGAGTGCCCTGCTCGCGGCACGCCAATCCCAGAGATTTCTTGGGTGCTGCCCAATGGGACTATGTTATCACCCGGACGGAGACTTCAGCGTATTACTCACCATTTTGGAAATGGGACTCTGTGGATCTCTCAGCCAACGCCAAGTGATAAAGGAATTTACCGGTGCCTAGCAAGAAACATAGCAGGACAAGCAGAGAAACGTTATTCCCTGGAGGCTGGCTGGAAACCTGTGATCAGAGGAACAACAGGTAGGCTATCGCTTCTCAAACCCATCACACGTAGTTATCATTTTAATTTAATAGGTTATCACTATTCGGGTCCTTATTTGTTATGAAGAAAAAAACTTTTTATCCCTAAAACAAAGGTAGTGCCCTTAAATCAGAGTTATTGCATCCAAAAGGTGTTTGCCTTATCTGAAATTTCAGCTGGTTAATCGCATCACCTGTGTTTGAGCTGCTTACCTCAAACACAGGTCTTTAGCTCCAAGTACTGCAACTTTTAGACAGATCTCTGTTCCAATAAATCTGAATAAAATGAAAGCCTCCTGAGGCTGTAATTCAACCATTTGATTCGGATTTGTTGTAGCAGGGATGCCTCTAAAAGTTGCAGGAGAGTTGCTCTTGAGGACTTGAGTTGAAGACCCCTCTTTTAGAGTATGCTTTGTATTTGCTCCAGAAATTAGTTATAATTTGGAGTCACAACAGCAGTACAAAATTATGCTTAAAATTTGCTCTACCAAGGTTAAGTCTATGGGCTATAACTTAACCTAGTTTTGTTTGTTGTCTTTGTCAATTTCTAATCTAATTCTTATGATTTTATCCAATCAGGTGGAATGAAGATCACTTATGGACTCAGTCTGAACCTACCTTGCACTGTTGATAGCTGGCCACAGGCACTGATTACATGGACCCTACCCAATGGAATAATATTGGACAAACCACAGAATGTTGGTCGAATATCTTTCCTCACCAATGGAACCCTACACGTGAGACAGATTGCCCCCTTTGATAAGGGAACATATATTTGTAGAGCCTCAAACTCTTTTGGATCCTCAACTCTATCTTACCCCGTTATCGTGATGGTTTTCCCTCCCCGGATCACAAGCACAATGGCCTCCATCACAAGAGTCATTCGAGGAACCCCAGTCATGCTACGCTGTGCGGCGACAGGCATTCCAAAGCCAGATATTTCATGGACGCTACCTGGGCGCACCACGCTGTTACCTCACAACCACTACACAGTGCAGGGAGGGGTTCAGATGACAGACGGGGGTAGTCTGGTCATACAGAATCCTGTGCTGACAAACTCTGGAATTTACAAATGCAATGCTAAAAATGCCCTTGGAACAGATTTCAAATCAACATACCTACAAGTCATTTGAGGGACCAGACGACTCTCAGAGCAGACTATGCCTGAGTGAAAATTCTTTGTTGAGGACTGACTAATCATGATCAAGATGTTCTGCTGGCAGATGTAAAACAGCTTGAACTGTGGCTTTGAAGCTCGAGATACCATGGATAAGATTTTTTTGTAACTACAGTACTTGTTTTGCTTTTCATGTTTTATTCAACTCTGCAGATTCACACTGAAATATATTTTTATGGAGAATATTTTTCTATAGGAAGCTTTGGTTTCTTGACCTTCCACCTTTATTGGCATCCCAAAAGTCTCATGTGGCATTGTTGTTGATCTTCTGTCTTTCAATATTCTAGGCGCTTAATATGGCTAGGTGTAATCTGGTGCTTATATCTCTGTTATGGCAGAAACATAATTTACAGTGTTTTCAACTGTGTCTATATCCATGTCTTAAAATCTTTAAGGAATTTAACGTTTCATGAAACAGTGCAGTTCCTCACAAAATGTTATCCTGAATGAGTCACCATCAAATATAAACTGGACACACCTATTTGCTATTTTTTTCTGTGGATTGTAACAAAAATCATTTGTGGAAAATTTGCTCATTTGGAGATTTTTGAGTTGAATATATCGAAAAATATCCTAAAGGAAATGCAGCTTCGGAGGCTGAATACCTCAGCGCAATGCTACTTGACATGTTATTGGCCGGTGTTTACAAAGCAGCCAATCCAGGTGCACCATTAATTTTCCTTGGTGCTGATTGGCTGTACCCCCAAGAGCAGAAATAAGGTAGACCATGGATGTTAGCTTCTGCAGTTGGGCTCAGATAGTTTATATTGTGTGTATTATTGCATATTAAGATATATTTAAACTATTAAAATAAGCAGTTACAAGCATTTTTAGATATGGTCTAAAGTATTTATGGACTTGAGCTATTTTTGGGTGGCTGTGGTCTCTAAATCTCCACTACCAAGGGTTCACTGTACTTGTATCCTTAGCAAACAACTGCATGGTGATAAGTGGCACATATTGGGAAATTTGTGGCACTTATCACAAATTTGAAGATCTAATTGCTCTCAGATCATGCTCTACATTGAAACATGTACATTGCATAATGTACTGTAAGTATAATTATTGTGTCTATTCTCTCACATTTCTGGCATTACAGGCACATTGTGACAACATGAAAAATATGTTTGCATAATTTATGAGTCAACAAAATAAACAGGTGTTGATGTTTTTATTGATTGCCTCAGTACTCACTCTCTGAAGTTAGCAAGGCTTTATGAAATATTCTATGAAAAACTAAAAAAGCAACATCTCATGCTCTGATCTGAAGAAATGTAAGATTAGGTGAGAAAGTTACGTCCATTAATCGGTCAGGAAAAGGTCACGAGGTCGCCTCTAGGGGCGTTTTAACACTGATTAGTCTTGGTGGGGCTCAGTTCAGTTGGGCCCAAAACTTTCTCAACATCATTTAGTTTGGTTCACTTTACCAATACATTTTTAAAAACCAGTCTTTCCCCCAGTGTATTATAAGCCTGGCGGGCCACCAGGCCTTATTTGCCCACCCACCAGGCTAACTGTCATTTATTTAATTTAAATAGGGCTTTTTATAAAAGTGATAGTAAAGACAGATTAAGCTTGGTTTACAGTTGGTACATTGAACTGGGCCTCACACAAACTGAATGTTTGTAACTTTTAACCTTTTTTTACATAAAAACAAGATGGGCCGCTGGTTGACTGCCCTAGCTGCCGAGCTTAGCAGGTTTTGTGGGGGAAACCCTGAAAGCAGAACAACTGCCGTCATGCAATTACAGCAGCTGTTCAACTGGGGCGCTATCACACGAAGCTCTCCAGCATGTTGCAGGCGGTCCAGAAATGATGAGCCTAAACAAAGCAAACTGTCAGAAAAATAAACTCTGGTCTGTCTCAAGCAGAACAAACAGCCTGTGTGTTTGCAATCTGAAAAATGGGAAAAAATTTTTTTCAAAATTAAAGATTTGATGCAAGTGTGACAAAAACAAAGAACCAGAGAAAAATCTGTAAGGGTACAAATGAACTTTCACATCGCTGTTTGCGTTGAACGAGGGGAAATCACCGCAGAGAGATTTGAAAACAGAACATCGGGGAGTGCGTGTGATTTATGCATCAAAATATCTACATATTATGCAAATCATTTCTGTCTTTCGCTGCTGGTTTGTGTTCTTCAGGACGTGAATGTCCCACTGAGCATCTTTCCGAGACAAACGGGCCTTTTACCGAGGATGAAGGGGAGCTTTGTGAGACAGAAGCCTTGAGATTGTTTAACGCTGCCAGTGTGTGCTCGCTGTGTGTCAGTATGAGAAAGAGATTATGTGGGTGTCTCTGAGAGGAAGAGATAGAGCGGCACGCCTGTGTTTGTGCTTGGGAAAGGAAGAAATCGGGACAAGTGTTTTGTCATTCCGTCCACATTTCAGTCTGCTGTCGGCAGACAGCTGTGCCGTGTCAACAGAGGTGGGCGGGTGTCTCGTAGGTGATGCTACTGCAGGATTGAGTTCAAATGAAAGCTGAGCATCTCAAACACTCTGCCGCTGCCTTGTGAGGTACAAATGAAAAAGGTAAGTGAAACTTTTTTTCTCCTTTGTTCTTTGCTAAACGCAAGAACAGTCTGGCTGTTGTTTTTTTTAAAAAAAAAAAAGACTGCGGTGAAGACAGTGTTGATGTCTCAATAAAATTGGTGACGCATTTATCTAGTAAAATAACACACTACATTCCAGCAGTATTAAAGGTCTACTAGACAAATTAGAATATTAGTGGAAAGCCCTTTTATTTTGGGAAATTTATCAGCAAATGAAATTATATTATGTCTCAAAACAACTTCCAAGTTCAATTTATAATCACTTTGCATTTGTCTTAAACTTTGCAGCAAAGCTTTATAGCAAGCTGGTATGTAGCGATGATGGAGAGCAAAGACTTTCTCTAACCTGAAAGAAACTTCCCACAGAAGCTGACTCAGTGTGAGCAGCCATCTACCATGACCAACTGGGGGTTTAAACAGATACACTGAAAAAGAAGCACTAGCATAGGAGTACTTTCTGTATTAAAAATATCAAAAAGTTTTTTACTTCCAACAACATTAAGTTGTTGGGAGCACTATCCCAGTTGACACCCACCACACTCCCCCATCAGGTATAAGAGGGAAAAAAACAAAACAAAAAAGTAAAAACAAATCTTGCTACCCTTAAGATAAAAAATACAAAGAAACAGAAAGTTAAAGTGGAAGTAACAGCAAAATAATGCACATTTTAGAGAAAGAGGAGTTAAGTTCTACGGAGTCCTCTAAGGGATATGGGGAAAAAATCTTCTTTTGCATTCCCTCACAATAAGCTTACTGCAATATTTGCGGGTTTATTTTGCATATGGTCACAAATGTCCATTTAAAATGTCAAATGTATACATATTTAAAGAGCCTCCGTATTTATTCTTAACTCTTTGGTGCAAAAAACTGATTGTGAATCTATTTATTCACCTCATGTTTATGTCTGTTTGTGTAAGTTTGAGATGGAAATGCACATGAAAACATCCCTTTAAACCATTCAGACTATCAACACAAAAGAGACACAATCAAAACTGTCAGATGACTAATAATAACTCAGAAATAGTCCAAATACTTTGGATGTATTTTTTTCTTCTTTCCCACTTATGGACAGTTTCCGTTTGTATCCCAGGTTTGTGGTGCATTTCTATCCTAAAGAAAAAATATATAAAACTTCAGACGTTTCACAATGATACATTAACATACATGGAAAAACCTCCCGAAAGCCTTATATTATAGCAGAAAGTACGATGGCCACCATAAGAAAGGCTGACAGTATTCAATGATGCCATGTGAACTGATCAGTACGTTATTGCGAGAAAACGCAGAAGTTTTGCGAGGTGATGCAAAAGAAAAAAAATCTTCCATGTCCCATAAAGCATAAAGTTCTCGTGGTCCAAATGCAAAAAAAAAAAATTAAAAAATTATAAATAATAATAATAATAACGTGTTGAAATCAACCTTTATTGAAGTGTCACAAATCAGATAAAGGTTTCACAAATCACAAACTTGATTTTAAATATTCTGCTATTAGTTGAAATTAATCTAGTCTGGGTTTAAAGAGTCCACGTGTTGTAATTTTTTAAAACTATAATAGATTAAAGATGCTGAAGGTGGTGAAAAATTAGGTGGAGTCGCCCTTTAATCATTTCCCGAATCAGAAGCTGCAATTGGAAACCAACTTCAGCTTCACCAGACTAAGGGCTTTTTTTTGTTTGATTGTAATACGAGAAAAAAAAATGTGTAAAAAAAAAGTTGCTCGAGAAGAGCAAGCAACTTGTGAGCTTTTAGTTGGCATCAGTTTTACAATAAGGAAATATTGAACCTTTTAACACATCAGCATCTGCCCAGGACTTTGACATGATTGATTAAACTATTCAACATTTCAAAGAAAGAACCACGGACTCGCTGGGCTGGTCATGTCAGATCTTGATAACTTTATTTTTCTCATTCAAATGACATCTTTAGTCAGTATTTCTTCTTGTATTATTCTGCCAGTAGTATAATTCTTATATTTCTTCTTGTATTTTTTTTTTTAAAAAATAGTCTGACCTAATACTCCGTCATACTTTCTTTACTAACCTCCTCTGCCGTTTTGCTTTTCACTGTCACAAATTTCTCCATCTTTCCTCTGTGGAGGTAGATATGTTTTAAAACGCCATCACTCACTGTCAGCTCTGTTCACACCAGCAGGCATCTGGCTGGTTTGAACAGACAGTCTGTTGCTTAATTTGAACAGTGCTGCCACCTAGTGACTGGAGGCTTGTTTATCAGTTAAGCGTTAACGAAGAAAAGGTCCACATTTAATTTGAATAAATAAATCTATTCTCGCTCCATAGAGAATAGAAGGGCTTTTTTTTAAAAAAAAAAAAAAAAAAAAAAAAAGTCATACATTTGAACTACTGGTGTTTCAGCTGCTCTCTAGCATGCTGGGGACAGGAAGCTGGAGCAGCCTCATTTTCATCACTTATGTCACTTTGAAGAGAGGGGAAAATGTATTGTTCGACCAAACAGATTTATTAGATCAACAAAATATTATGTGATCATATGTGATACAGTTTTGTGCCATTAGAAAAATAGACAACTCAAGGTAAAAGATGTCCATTTTAACAGAATAAACCACTGCTGGTTAACCTATGAATACCTTAGCTCACCTTTTGGACTTAGAAATAAGTAAAATTCTGTTATTAGATGTGAGACAATATAGTCCATTTTATTTTGTTCTGACTCAGCATGAAACCCTGTAGCTCTCATAATTTAGTTCTACAATAGAGTTTACATTTTAATATGACTGCACATAGTACTGATTTAATATGGCATCTTCACATTGTGTTAAAGATGACTGGAATGCCGGTTTGCCACAATCCTCAGCATTTTAACAACTGGGTTATTTTGTGGAATGTGACAATGTGAACTGGCTGATCAGATCATGTGACTGGGTGAGAAAATTCAGTCGCCATGACATTGTACCTAAAAGAGAAAAAATAATAATAAAACCTTCCTATTTAGAAATTTTTGATTCTGTGATTCATAAACATGTGCTGGTTATTTTTCTGGAAAAAAAAAAAAAAGTTGAAAATATTTATTATGCACGTAATAAAGTAAGGATATGAAATGTTCAGTCCTGTGTAATCAGAAAAGGAAATCTTTATTTTATTTGATAATTGCGAAGTGATTGATTCAGTCATTGTTTGGTTAAATTGATAACGATTCTTCTCCCTTTAAGGCTTCCGTCACTTGCTGAAAGACAGCATCGTGGTCATTGTTGCATCTCTGGTCTCCGCCTCCTTTTCTCCTCCCTTCACTCTCCTCTCAATCCGTCCAACCCCCCACCTCTCTCTACTCACGCACCCCGACTTGCGCATCGCCTCCTCCGGCAATAATGACCAAGGATTCCCCGGAGGAGGAGACCCGAGCTCCGGGCGGAGGAGGAGGAGTGGGCGCGGGGAGAGGAGCGTCCAGAAGAAACCGAGCGGACGACAATGTCACCATCCTGACATCCTCCATGGATTTCTACACAGCCGGCCGGAGTCGAGCCAGCAGCAGCAGCGACGCCGCCCCGAGCCTCACCTCCTCCGTGGACCTGAGCGCCTCCTCCCTGGATACCAGCATCCAGACGCGGATCTTTAAGATCATCGTCATCGGGGACTCCAACGTTGGGAAGACGTGCCTCACCTTCCGCTTCACTGGGGGCAGCTTCCCCGACAAGACCGAGGCCACGATCGGCGTGGACTTCAGGGAGAAGGCGGTGGAGATCGAAGGGGAGACCATCAAGGTAAAGCTGGATGTGGACGAGAGGAGCGGTGTTTCTCCCTCCACCCCTCCCCCTCCCCGGGCTTCAGCTCAGACGATGACTCGGGCCTGCTCTCTTATTAATCTCCCAGGCTGTGAAAGCACAGTTCTCCTCCTCAGCTTTATTGATTATCTATAGGCAGGCGCGCTGATATGTACTTTCTGAGGTACGTATTATAGCACCCTACACACCTGTAACTATTGCACACATTGCAAAACAACAGTGACCTGCATTTTACTACAAGCAACTTAACCTGAATTTTTGGAAGCCTCCTCTGGATTAATTTACCTACTGTTTATCAAGCACTTTGAAAAGCTTTTGTCATCCCTGTAACGTCTTTATCCTTGTCCTTCTTCCGTTTTTGTTTTGTTTTTCTGCCTCTCTATTGTCATCAGTCGACAACATAATTGGGGTTATTGTAGGTAGAAAAAAAAGGAGAAATAAAAAGAGACAATCTGAAATTCTGAGATTAATCTTAGACTATTAATAAAAATAAAATTATGGACATTTCTGAGCGGGAAAAGTCAAAAATTTGCAAGAGGCTAAAACAAACAGAAATTCTGAGTCTAATGTCAGAATTTTTATTTATTTAGTTTTGAAACATCCGAGTTTCTGAGTTTCAAAAGTCAAAGATTATTATTATTTATTTATTTATTTATTTTACTCCGAAATTTCTATGTATTTTCTAGAACATTTCTGAGTTTATTGTCAAAGTTTCAGATTTTATTTTAATTTTATATGTTTTTAAGAAAATTTACTCCTCCTTTCTGTCTATCTACAATGGCCCCAAAACGCCTTCGTAGGAACACGATTCATTCTGCCCGATTTGGCGCCCCCTAGCACAGCGTCCATTTCTTATATTTAAGAAATGGACGCAGAAATTCACAGTAACTTGAAAGGTTTGTCGCCCTTTGTTATTGAAAACAAAGGAAGACATTATAGGTGTTATATGGCTAATATAGATTTTTAGAATGTTCTTAAACTGATACGAAAACAGAGAGGAAATTTTAATAAATTAGTAATTGTAGCATCCTCAATAGCACAGAATGATCATCTTTTTCAAGTTTTCTGCTTTCCTTCTGTTGTCACGGTAACCAGGACCACATCTGTCCTGTCCTTTGAGTCGTACTCTAAAGTTCACCTTGGTGGAGTTAAATCTGCTTTTGATTGCTGTGCTAAAACTTGACTACATACAGCAAGTTTTGTTTTTTTTTCAAATGAAGACTGACCTAGATCCCGTTTTTGTCTGAGAACAGACAAAATATTTTTGCAGTTTTCTTCAATCGAGCCCAAGATATTAAGCAATCTGGAGGCTTTTAATTTAATAAGGAAAAATAAATATATATATATGTATATATATAAACATTTGACAACTTCGTTCCTATAAAAAAAAATCTGATTATTTGTTTAATTAAAGTAATTCATACTTATTGTTGAGTAGGTAAAAAAGAAATCAGAACAAATACTGACTGTAATTTGCATTAATGATCACGCAGATAATTTCATTGAGCTAGAGAACAGCACTCTCCTAAAGTTGTAAGAACATCTTTGTAAAATGCCTGGAGTTGTCAATAATAAAATCATAATATTCAGACAATAAAGTCCTAATATTACCAGATAAAGTCATCATGTTATGACTTTATTCTCCTGTTAGTTCCAGTAATTATCCTCATAAAAGTATGACTTTATTTTTGCATTTTTTTTAACTTTCTTAGCGTGGCCATAATGCTCCGTCATAACAAATATTGGAAGTATTTTGTACATTGGAGGTAAGATTTAAATAACCCCTGAGACCTGAACACTCATATTATGTCCTGATAAAACCCTAAAACAGGAGGAGGATGTACTTTCTTTCTAAGACAACTGTAGACACAACTAACTAGCAACGCTAGGTATTGTTTGGTGAATAGTTAAAAGGTTGAAATAAAACCTGCAAGTGCGGATTTTGTTGTTCTTGTTTGGTCCTGATACAACCTCATCTATCAAACTAAGAATGAGAAAAGAAAGGTCACCTGCATTAATGAAGAACATATTCTCTGTCTGTCTGTCTCTACAGGTGCAGGTGTGGGACACGGCAGGTCAGGAGCGCTTTCGCAAATCCATGGTGGAACACTATTACCGCAACGTCCACGCAGTAGTGTTTGTTTATGACGTAACCAAAATGGCTTCCTTCCGCAACCTACAGACATGGATAGAGGTAAGCAGAAGCTGAAAAAAAACAACTTCCTATTAGTCTTTTGTATTAGGGTCTGCAAATGTTTTTTATTCTAGGTTTATAGTTATTGTAAAATGACTCTATATTACGGGCGATTTTTTTTCTCACTATTTTGGCCAAAACTTCACTGATAGTGAATGCGGAGTAAAACTAGATGTAAACCTATGTAGATAGAAAAAAACAAGAGGAGTACATTTCTGCACCCCCCACCCAAAAAAGAAATCAACAATTTCTTGAAAAACTTGAAAATTCCTGAGTTTAAAATGTCATAAATGTTCAACTTTTTAAACATTGAAATTTTCAAGTTGAGATTAATCTCAAAAATTTCTGTTTTTCTAGCAAATATTTGACTTTCCAAACTCAGAAATGTCCTTGTTTTTTCTATAAGATTTCTGAGTTTGATCTTAAAATTTCTGAATTTTCTGATGGAGATTTACTCCCTTTTTTCAGTCTACAATAGCCCTGATATGCCATCATATAAGCAAAAAGAACATAGTGAGTCAATGTGAGTTTTTCAGTTTCACTGATTTGCTAACATGTGCGCACAAACCTGGCCGATACAGCTGAGTCCGAATCTGATTCTTGTGTCTCAATTTGTTGCAGGAGTGCAATGGCCATCGGGTGTCGGCGTCAGTGCCTCGAGTTCTGGTGGGAAATAAATGCGACCTTGTGGATCAAATCCAGGTTGGCTAACACAAGGAAATGTTGACACATTTGTTTTCATTCGCACTTCAGTGGCAAGCTTTTCCTGAATGTCGCCATATTCCACAGGTTCCCTCTAACATGGCATTGAAGTTCGCTGACTCCCACAACATGCTGCTGTTCGAGACATCGGCGAAGGACCCAAAGGAGAGTCAGAACGTCGACTCCATCTTCATGTCGCTGGCCTGCCGCCTGAAGGCCCAGAAGTCCCTGCTCTACAGGGACGTGGAGCGGGAAGACGGGAGAGTGAGACTCACACAGGAAACGGAAACAAAGACTTACTGTCCGTGTTGAGGAAGAAGAGGACAGGGAGGCAGTTCTAAGGAGGAGATGAGAGGAGTAACTTATATAAAGGATTAGGAATGGCATATGGGAGTCTGAAGGGGAACTTTTCTGGTTTAAGGTGACAGGGAAGGTTTATGCTGGCGCTAATAGTGATGTGCTTTCAGCGGACGACAGAAAGACATGTTAGGGCTGAGATTTCGATTGAGTTCTTGTTCTTGAACAGAAGCGATGAATTGGGGAGTGGCATATAATAACGATGCTGCCTTTTAGACTATAATATTGTGAAAACTCTTCCACAGACTTTCCTAATAATGCTGTATTGTCTCGTTCTTATCGTTGACCATACGTTAGCTCTTATTCCAATTGGAAACAGGACTTCCCAGACTTTTTTCTACTGCCTTAACAACTAAAACGCTGCCTGACCCATAACCTTCACAAACCATTTAGAGGAGTAAGGGTAGCGCAGGAGGCAACGCCTAAACTACCAGACATCCCGTTTCAGTGGCTTGTTTGTTGGAGGATTTGATCTTGCTCATCTGTAACATCTAAGACGTAGCAAATATAAATAAAACGGAGGAAAATACTCAAGGTGAACCTGACTGGAAGCACCTTGACAAGGTTTTCGAAAACAGACCCTTAATGGGTTGCCCTGTAGCATGCCACCTATTGATTTCAGAGCTCCTCTTACCCATAGCGCTCTCTCATGCAGAGGGAAAGTAAGCGGCCTCTTTCTCCTCTACTCCCGATGTAAAAATATCCCCTCCACGTTTTTACCTCTGAGGAAAAGGCCTGGCCGACTCTCCCTTTGTGTGCAAATGCAGAAAGATCCACTCTCAGTCTTAAGGGACTTCGGCGGATCAAGTCGTCTCTCTTCCGTTCTCTTTTGTGGCCGTCTGTGGCCTCGTATTCATCCTCCTTCAACATTTACTGACTTTGCCATGCTACGACCTTAGACTTTGGTGTGTTTTTATGAGGTTTCACGTGATAATCCAACACAAAGCGGTGTGCAATTGTGAAGTGGAAGGAAAATAATATGTGGCTTTCAAAAACATTTCCTCGTAAAAAGAGCCTATCACTTGATCTCCTTTGCATTGATAGTGCTAAATATAATCAAGAGCAATCAGTTGTATTCAGAAGCCATGTTGCTAATAAATACAGTTCGTCATTGAATATCAACACACCAGGAGAATGTTGATCAGGGCAACAGTCAAGATTTAGAAGCTGACTGATTTAAGGATGGTATGTTGGATCAGAGACGCATCGAAAAGTTGCCAGACTACAGTTCTTCACCCCTGGTTTGGGACAAAGTGTTATCATAATGTAAAAACGGGTTTGGATACTTTCACAAGGCTTCCATAGAAAACGCGTTGTCTCCCCGTCAGCATCTCCGTCGTCAGGGTTGGAAAGAACTGCAAAAAAAATCTGTGACTGCCTTCATAGCACAAGTTAAGCCCAGTGTAAATGAATCTATCCAGGAGGATCTGACTGCATGAAGCTATCCACTAAGCCATATTGATTATATACTGTGCACAGAAAGACAGTTTGCTTTACACTCAGAAAGCTTCTTACTGGGCTGCAGGCGGAGGAACACAATGTACATAACTCAGCTTCAAAGCCTTTAGTGTAATAGAGCATCAAACACTGACGACAAAATTTATGGCTCTTTGTATTGTATCACTGTGGTCTACTTTTCACCAAGCACTAACAATACATCCAGATGTAGATTAGTGAGCGTTTTAGGAGGGGTCTTTAGCTTATTCGCTGGCTTAATCAATTGATCAGTGCCATCATCAGGAATGACATTTTTCCTGTCAGCTAAACGCAGTAAACTAAGGCTGTCCTAAAGGGTCACCAAAACCAGAAAATAACAGATTAAAACTTCCTCACCTGGCCCAATGAGTCTCAGTTTCAAGCTGAGACTCATTGGGTTTCAGTTTGGAAACAACAGTGACGCATATCTTCATCTTGCTTATTAACAGGCCATTGGTAGTGGTGGTGTAATGGTGTGGGGGCATTTTTCTCTGAACACATAAGGGCCCTTTGTAGCAATTGACCATTAGTTAAGTACCAAACCTAAGTATCTTCTGATTGGCTACTACTGGTTTCCTTTACATGAGGGTGGGTTTCCTGTACTCCAGTGGTCAGAAAGATCTCAAACCAAGGAGGCAGCTTGGTGGAACAGGAGATCTGCATCATGAATGTACCAGAAAAAGTAAAAATGATGAGCTCTAAGTTATGAGAAGCCGAATGCTTTGCTGGCCAACCCAGTCCCCAAAGCACACCACATCCACACATGGTCACGATAGCAGTAAGCCATGGCGCTCCTCCACCCTAACAAGACGTCTGTCCTCCTCCAAACATTACCGAAAACCATCTTTATTGCCACTGAAATCCAAAAAACCCTTTCAAAGCACACAGAGCCAATATTAAACAGTTTCCCAGGGAATAGGAGAGGCTGCTGTGAAGGTGCGTAGCCACATCGGATGTGGACCTGTGTAGCCATATTGGATGTGGATTTGAGTCTACACCTGGAACCCACAAAACACTGTGCAAATCCAGAGATCAAGTGCTCTGTCTACGTTTCAACATTTTTCCATTCTTTAAGTTCATGCTTCGAGAAACCTTCTAAGGGAGTCGCATGAGATTGGTGTATGATATCAGACACAGCTTCAATGCGTTCAGTGTTACAACCCGGAGCCGAGCCTCAGTGGGAAAAGGATCGTAGGAAGATTGGATCATGTAAAATAATATTTTTTATCACGTTTGGTGATGAGGCTGGCCGGAAGATTTGGGAGTATGTACTCCACACTTCTTAGATTCCAGATCAGCCATTGTAATGCATTTGACTAAGTTCTTTATACACAAGTGTGCAGCATAATTAGCATACTTGCCTTTCTTTATCGCTTTTCTAGCTAGTTTTACAAGTTAGTGCAGTTGATTTATGTTGGGGTTTTTTGTGTGTCATGTTTGCTCTTAAGTGGATGGATGTCAAGACGTTTTGAAAAATATAGTCTAATAGATCTACTAAAGTTGTACGTAAGAGTAAGTCATATCATATTAACATTGCAGAATACATGTGAACGGCAACAAAAAGCTGTTATTAAGCTAAACGGACTGTTTGAGTACCACTGGGTAGAGGGAAGTGCACTTTTTATATAACTTTTTTCCATAATTCTTTAAAATAATAATAATAAAGAAGCAATGGGTGTTAATTTTAAGATGGAGCTCATTTGACATTTCAGTGTTCCTTCATCAAATTCTTTCCCTGGATTCAAATTTGAATGTTGTTTTTTTTTTTGTATCTAAGAAAGCCCGGTTTGACACAATGTCCAAAACATTTCATACCATGTATCCCAATAGAAATATTAAAAAACATTCACATGGGAGCTGATTGGTAACGGTTTTTGTCTTTTGTATACCTTGTGTGGACTGAAAAAAGAAGCCATTGCTCAGTGTCATCTAACATGTTGGTTTCTGACAGAGATTTGTAATGTTATTCTGTAAGTGCTGTAAAATAGCAGTTTACTGTTGTCCTTTCAACAAAAGCCTTCACAGTGGCTTCACCTTCTTTTAAGATGTCTTTTTTTCAGACGAGTAAACCTGAGGAGACAATGTCGCTGCTTGTAGCTTTTCATGTTTTGAGATCATATCCATCCTCTCTTCTTTATATGTATCTTCTTCTGTAATACCGTTACAATCTCACAACGTCACTTCAGATAAAAATGCTGAAGAAACTATTTGATTCGGTTTCCTTCTTTGAGTTCAGGCAGTCCAAATAAACACAGGTTGTCAGGCAATCCATCCAATTGGAGCTCCTCCAGTGTGAAGAGTAGGGGTGGGCATTTATCATTTATTATTTATTGTGATAAATTTCATATGATAAGAATTTTGATTTATCATTGTCTCAATAAATTTCAGTTAATGATGTTTAAAAAAACGGAGCATTATCAGATATGTGTTTTGTTTTTTCCATTTTCTCCACCATTTGTTTCACGAGAACATCAGCAAATATGATGAAATGCAGTCACTATGTGCAGTTTAAATCACATTTCTTTAAGTTAGTGGGAACCTGAAGAAGCCCATTTAATGGAATGTTTTTAAAGAGAAGTATTTGTGTTTGTGACGCTCATACAGTCATACATTTACCTAAAAACTAAGTAATAAAATGTTATACTGCATTTCATGGCGGATCATTATCATCGTCCTACTCAGGAGTAGAGCAAATCGTGCCAAGAAACACAGGTAACAGCCGAGTCATGTCAATCAGTCTCAAACAAAATATTATTAATGTCCAATCTATCAAAAATTTGTTGGTACAAAAAGTACACTCTGCTTTTCGGGCAGCCTAAATTAGATACTCCTATAATGGATAGCCACAAGGAAAAATAAATTCTGCTATTCCTTCAAAATCACGTTTGTCTTTTGTTTTCTTCTCTAGAGAACAGATATGTGATAAAAAATATCACTGTCTGAAGCCAGCAAATTACTCCAAGCTGTTCACTACCAGGGATGAACTCAAGAAGACTGCATGATAAATATGAATAAAAAGGTGCCAAGACAAAGTTTTAATGTAAAGGTGTGCGCACAATGCAAGCAGCTTTTTTATAGTTGACACATTTATTTCTCCTGCCACATGTTTTTTCTTTCATTTCAATTTAACAAATTAAAGGTGGAAATAATTTTGATATGATTCATAATGTTCTAATGTCCTTAGGTAACAAAAATAATATTTTAGCAAATCTTTCAAATATGCAGCTATTTAAATCAAAAATCAACATGGTTGGAGCACATTTGTGATCGTTTGGGTTTGTTATTAGAACAATTGGCCAGATTGAGCCAAAATATCTATAATATCGATACTGTGTATCGGATCGATACTGATAAGATTGATGTTTTAATTTCAGATTTGAATTTTATTTTATTTTTATATTGTAGTTTCTCAATGCTACCTCAGAAAAGATTTTGTTTTGATTTGCTCTCAAATTATATATTTTTTGCACTTTATTTGTTTAGGGAAAAAAATGAACTGGTTTGGTTTTTCTGTTTGTCATGTTCTGAAAGTATTTTGTAGACACCTATAAACTTTGTCTAAATTATAGGTTTTAGCAAAATAATTCAAAGGAAAAAACACCAAAGGCCAGAAATTTGATAATATATCAAACCTAGATAATAAAAAGTATTGGTAGCAGTAATGACATCGGTGATACAGGCCCTGTATTTACTTCACCTCAACTTATTAGTTCTACTGTAATCCACATATTATTGATCTTGCTAATGTCCGATACAAAAAGGTACCATGCCCCACAAAAGACAAAGTATCACCACAGGTACTTTGTATCAAATTTTGAAAACTACTGCAGTAAAATACACCAATACATTAAACATATGTTGGAATATTATCTACATGACCTCAGGAGAAAGCTGGTGGTAAAAAAATGAAAATTTGCTAATTTTTTTATGTGAACAAATATTTAAAATGAATTCATTTGGGATTATATTGGATGTATTCCTCCTTCTTGCCCGCGGGCAGCAGTAAGAGGCAAGTTTTAGTGAGAGCAGCTTCGGATGGCAGCCGAGGAAGAAAGCGTAGACGTCACATGATGGAGCGATGCAGCCAGCCAGCCAGCAGTAGCTGCCTCCCGACTAATCACACAGCATTAACATAAACCAGCTAACTCCACGGGCTAACTTGGACAGCCATCTGCCTTTCATTTTCTCATTCGCTCCGAATTAAAAAGCCGCGAAGAGCAGACAGAGAATTTGACGAACGGTGCGAAACGAAGAACAACGTCACCGTCGCGCACGGTTACCTTAGTCCTTTCTTGCGTCCAGCTGGCAGCGTCATTTGACAAAGCAGGGAAGCCCACGGTTGGAAACTCTACCTTGGCTAGCAGCGGGCTAGCCAGCTTGCTAGCTGCTAACATCGCTAACTGTAGTTAGCTAGCTAGCGAGCTGTGATAAGTTGCGTCATGGAGGAGCTTGTAGTGGAAGTGAGAGGGACGAGTGGAGCCTTTTATAAGGTAAGTTACATAAATTACACCGCGCTTTGCTACAGTTGCCATAGTTTGTTCAAATATAAACAATGAATAATATAAAACAACAGCGCCGAGCTAGCCCTGCGATGCCTGTTGGTGGATGTGGGCCTCTTGTCTGTGACCAGCCTCCACCTAGATCGGTTGGTCGGTGTACTAATAAACCAGAAGACAAAAACTTTACGTTTTATCTGTGTTTCCCTCCGTGCTGCGAGCTTAATTTAACGTCAACATCCCGGCCGGGTGTCTGCTAAACCAGAACGGTTAATTTAGGCTACGTGATTGTTTCCGTTTAAGTGATGAAGAGGAGAGCTTCTTGCAGATGCTTACAACTCAACTTACATTGATGCTTCAGCCAAGATGATCAATAAATGAGCAACAAACTGTAGCGATGGCTGCTGGATGGGAGAATGAGCAAATCAGATTATTCTAATACTAATAATAGACTGAATTAGAAGCCAGTCTTGCAATCGATGGAGTTGGATTTAATTGTTTTTTCAAGTATGTATGAAAAACGACTGACGTTGGTGTGTTTTTTGAGCTTCTAGGCTTTATTTGACAGTATAAATCAAGTAAACGATTAAAATCAGGTTAGCACTCTATATTCTGTAATATGATAAAACAGGCACATTTAAATTTAGATGATTAGCTTTGTCTGAGATTTTCCACACTGTAACAGTGTTGGTCATTTTGGCATTTGGGTATCTAATAAATAAATGCTCCATACAATAAAAAAAAATAAACATCTGTTTTTACTAGAGGCTACTAAAGTCATATTTTTTAAACTAAATATGACTTTTTATTATTATTGTTATTTACATTTTTGCTGTTAAGTTATTAAGCCCTTGACCAAAAATTACTCATAGTAATAAAAAAAAAAAAAGATCTTTATTATAGACTAATTAAAGTTGATTGTAAGAGGTATTCCTGGCTGTAAATGAACCGGTCAGTCTGGGTCGTTGATGCAGGTTGCCAGTCAGGAAATATCTCACTGGTCATAACTGAAGAGCGCCACACTTCTGACAATCAGTGTGTGATCTAAGATGTGTTGCATTTCATAAAAGTTAGCTGCTGTAAAGCAACAAACATGCTGTATTCCACAGCAGAAATGTTACTGAACAAAATGTCCATTTATATTTGATTTCGGCATTGCAACCAGATCGCACGCACTATAAAGTGTCAATTTTGGAAGGGGGATTCTTGTCGTAAAACGTACAAAAGCAGATGATCTACATCCATCTCACCTGAACACCAACGTACATATACATCCTTCATATACAAACCAGTTCGGTTTTATCCCATCCAATGAGAATCTACATCGGCTTTTCCTTTTAATTCTCCAAGCTGGACACCATGGCACGCCTCACTGACATGTTGTTATACCTTCCTTTTTCTCTCCTTTACAACTCTATGCCTTTTCCTACCATGCTGTGTAGATTTCTGGCACTTATTTGCAGGCCGTGTAACTTGCCAGTCTGACAATTATGAAAATGGTTACATGTTGGCCGAAAATGTTGAGGTTATTGACCCCTTAACCTTAATCTGTTGTCAAAAAATAAAAATCTACATTTCAGAATACCCAAGTGGGCTCTAGACATCTGGGATCGGCATTAAATTGGTCCCTATATTTCCTAAACTGGAACTGAAAAAACTGGCTAGCACTTTAGCTTTACAAATAATAATTCAATGACAGATTTGAAACTGTTAACTAAAAAACCAAAACAGTTTTTAAAGAGGAATAATCCAATCTAAATCCGACAAGTCTAAGGAGTTCATCATGTCAATTGACAGCCATTTTAGTTGGTTGCCTTAGCACAGGCTGAAGACGTTGCCCTTAAGTCCAGTTTAATGGTAAATAATAGCAACTTTGCTTCTCATCATGTATGTTGCCCTAGAAGTAACTAGTGATTTTGAAGTGAAGTTTACCCAAACTGGTTTAGATGCCAAAAATCTGTGAAATAACTCTTTATCACACTCCCAAATCAGAAGCTAACTTCAGTATTTTTGGTGTGACCTGTGGGAAACATACAGATACTAAAACCTAAATGTTCAGAATGTTGTCAAAAGCTAAAAAAAACTCTCCATTTGTAAGAACCAGGAATCTTCTAAGTGACGGAAAAACAGGAGTAAAAATTGGGCAGATATTTCAGTTTCATTTATATAGTAAATTTAAAATGCATTTGTGACGAATGTTGAATTACAACGGGAGCTTGATTTAAAAACATTAGACAAGTGTTTAGTGTGTGTCTACTCGTTTATGTAGCCTATTTAGGAACATCTCTGGTGGTCTTTTAAAGTCCGACAAGCGTACGGCTGTGGACCCCCGCGTTTTTTTACGGTTAGGGTTGATTTAAACGTTTGGTGTGTATGAGAGAGTTAGTGTGATATAAATCTTGTTCTTGGTGTGTCTTCAGACTTGATAATCTGGTTGACTCTGTTCAATTAGGGACCAAAACTGCAACATTTGTTGCATTTTCAGTTGAAGCGATTTTCTTTCGCACAGCATTTGTCAAACAAACCAAAGCCTTTGAAAAACCTGTTCCCCTCCTCGCCTGTGGTGGCGCTGCACCTGGAAACAGTGAAGGAAAAGGCACAAAAACCTCAGAAGAAGGCACTGAAAGCAATTTCCTTCTTCATGAAATGTAAACAAAAATGGAGAAACATCAGATTTTAGCGGTTGTTTGATTTCTCTTTTGTGTTTGGCAATTTCTCCCATTACCGCTAGACTGGCTCGTTTGTTTTGGTTGCTTTTGGAGCGATCTACAGTGTAGTTGGTGATTGCATTTGAACCTCACCAGAGTTCCCTTCAAATGAATCAAGACCTAGGTTTTTCAGTTTATTGGTCCACGTCAGAGTTCGATTTTGCATTCACACCTCCACTAAAAAACTGGACTTTGTAGGCAAATGAACTAGAGTTTGATTAAAGCAGACTAAACAGCTCTAGTGCGAATGCACACTAATGATGGCAACATTTCACTACCAGCACATGAACATTTGTTAGTTTTTACTTGTATTATTGTGACTCCTTTACTGTAATTCTGTTGACTTCTACAACTCAGGGAGGTTTTTAGAAAGCTTTCACTGACTATTTCAGAGGTTTATGGGACGCTTCTGTTTTTGCTTGATTTCATCCGTCGCTGACAGCAAGCCTTTAAGCCCGGTGCTACTCCTCAGGCAACACTCTGAATCTTTGAATTAGTCGTTTCCTTACAGGCAGGATGTGTCCTATTTGCAGTCTTTTATGCACATGAATGCAGATTGTAGCGAGATACAGTCAAACTGGAGTCAAATGTCTTACGGAATCTGTGGAAGCGGATTAGAGCCACTGAAAAAAAGAAAATATTTCTTTAATGAGAATTAAAGTCAAGATTTTGAGAAAAACCCAGAATTTTGCAAAGAAAGCAAAAATTCTGCGGAAAATGTCAGAACTGCAAAAAAAGTTAATTCTGAGACAAGTCTGAATTTTATGAGAAAACGTCTGAATTTTGCCAAACAATAGTCTGAATTTTACCAAACAAAAGTCAGATTTTTGAGGAAAAAATGTCTGAATAATCCTCTTTTTAATAAATCAATTGCATTAGCGGCAGTTGCTTGTTTATTTTTGTATTTTCTATTTCTATTTTTGTTTTTGTACCGGAACAATTCATTGTGGTAACTATAAATTCTTTTTTGTGCTTCTCTCAGGCTTTTGTGAAGGACGTCCACGAGGGATCAGTCACTGTGGCATTTGAAAATAAGTGAGTAATGTAATAAAAGGCAAACATAATGGCTGTGTTTTCATCTTAGGCCAACATTATGAAGTCTGTTTTTACTTTTTGCGTGTCCCAGTTGGCAGCCGGAGCGTCAGATCCCATTCCAGGACGTTCGCTTCCCTCCTCCGACAGGCTTCAGCAAAGAGATAAATGAGAGCGATGAAGTTGAGGTGGGAATAGTTCCGTTTTCTTTTCAAGAATTGCTAAAACTTAAACACAAAGAATGGAGTAAAAATGCAAGTTATTGAGAATCAATGTAAAGGTTATTGAGAAATGAGTTGTGTATGTTTGTCAGGTGTACTCCAGAGCGAATGACAAGGAGCCGTGTGGATGGTGGCTGGCCAAGGTTCGCATGGTCAAAGGAGAGGTACGGCTGTGTCCACGTATCTTTATTCAACCTTTAGATTTTAGTTTGGTAAAAACGTTGATTGTCTGTTGTAAATGTTCCTTTAGGAACCCTTGACCCTCACCTTTTCCTGTTTTCAGTTTTACGTGATCGAGTACGCGGCGTGCGACGCCACACTGAACGAGATTGTGACGCTGGAGCGGTTACGGCCGGTCAACCCGAACAAGCCAGCCACCAAAAACACCTTCATCAAGATCAGGCTGGAAGTCCCCGAAGACCTGCGACAGATGCAAGTCTCATTCATAACCCACACCGCCCTTTTCATTTCTATAAACACAAACAAAAATAAAACATAACGACTCGTCTCGCACGTCGCGTTTCCAGGTGCTCCAAGGAGTCGGCGCACAAAGACTTCAAGAAGGCCGTCGGCGCGTTCAGCATCACCTACGACTCTGAGAAAAAGCAGCTGGTCATCTTGGTTCGTCTGCAGATTTTAACATTATAGTCGTCTGCCTGTATTGTGGATGTGAGTAAAATCCGGCTTTACCTCCTGTTGCAGTCGGTGAACGATTTCACGACAAAGCGGGCCAACATGATGAGCGACATGCACTTCAGGAGCCTCCGCACCAAACTGTCGCTCATGATGCGGAACGAGGAGGCCAGCAGGCAGCTGGAGGTACGCTTACAAAACTCTTCATACCCTTTGAGATGGCTTCACTCTGGTTATAAGCACATCATCTGTTTGTTTTTGTTAAAAGAGTCTGCAATCCTTTGAAATTGGAAGAGTTTTTTTATCTTCAGTCCAGCTAAATTAAACTTGTTTTATTTAGAGCCGCAAAATACGTAAAAGGTTGTGGATATTTCCCATAAACGGCAAACCAATCGAATTATTTATGTATTTTTGTTTATTTCAGAGTTCCAGACAGCTGGCGTCTCGGTTTCATGAACAGTTTGCGGTTCGGGACGACCTGATGGGTCTGGCCATCGGGACTCACGGGGCCAACATTCAGCAGGCGCGAAAAGTCCCCGGAGTCACCAACATCGATCTGGACGAAGAGACGTGCACCTTCCACATATACGGGGAGGTAGGAGATCAGTGCTCCTGATCAACTGCCACACCAACGAGGTACTACATGATGAAGAAGAGGGTAACAACCTTTTAATCGGTCTGCTTTCCCCAGGACCAGGATGCCGTCCGAATAGCTAGGAGCTACCTGGAGTTTTCCGAAGATATCATCAAAGTTCCCCGAAACTTAGTCGGTGAGCATAACGAGATCATGCCCTCTAACTCTTTAGTTCATATTTGCTTTCTCTCCCCACTGACCGGATTCGGATCCCCTGCAGGAAAAGTGATCGGAAAGAACGGCAAGCTGATCCAGGAAGTGGTGGATAAATCCGGTGTGGTGAGGGTTCGAATCGAGCCGGAGAATGACAAGAAACCTTCGGCAGCGGCCGTGGCAGCAGCAGATGAGGTCAGTGATGTCGGGATGAAAACGCCTCAGTTTCTGGATTTCCTTCACATCTCTTCCACTTCAAACCGTGTTTGATGTTCTTCTTCAGGGAATGGTGCCATTTGTGTTTGTGGGGACCAAGGAAAGTATTTCCAATGCAACAGTGCTCCTGGACTATCACCTCAATTACCTTAAGGTGTGTGTTGCATCCCAGAAGAAAGATTAATAGTGTTGTGTAGGTGTGCATTGATCAATCCGCAACGATTTCCTTAATTTTGGGAGATTGACGATAGTTACACATACAACCAATCCCATCCTCCGATCTTATGATGTCTCTGTAAAGATCTGAAAATCAGCCACTCCTTGACAGAATCAATATTTAGTAACTTTTAAGATAGAAAAATTTGTATCAGCCAGAATCGGAATTGGCAGGTCAGGCTTTTTAACCAGACTGTCCACGCATCATTAAAAAAAGCCTTAAAGTGTCAAATTCTTATATGTAAAATTAAGGCCTTTAAAATATCTCAAATTAATAAAAAATAATAATAATTAAAGTTTCCCTTAAATATGATTATTACAGGTCTTAAACTTTGTTGTGGCTGAAATATTTCAGATGGTATATCCTATGTAGGGGCGATTTGTGACTAAATGCAGTTGAGGCTACTTTAAGTTTATTAGCTGCTAATAAACTGTTGCTGTCTAACTAGCTAACGTTTTTCTTTGTATTGTGAGAAAGTGTAAATTTATCGCTGACAGATGCGATTTTTCATAAAAAATAAAATTGTTTCTTTTATTTTCTGTTGATATAGAAGCCTTAAATTTCATCCATGCTGGTCTTAAAAAAATCTTAAATTTCTATAAAATGGTTTAATGAAACCAAATTTAAAAAGAAATCGCAGAAATTGTGTTATGATTGGTGATCGACCAAAAAACTGCAATCTATGCACCCTTAGTTTTTTGTTTTTTTACTTGAGGTACACCTGGTCAGGACTGTGTCATCTTACTGGGAATCTAATTTCCTGTTTCGTTGTCTGCAGGAGGTGGACCAGCTGCGCTTGGAGCGTCTTCAGATTGACGAGCAGCTGCGACAGATAGGGGGCGGGGGCGGAGGGGGAGGGACAGGCCCCCGAAACCCCAAAGACAAATCCTATGTGTTCGATAACGGGATGGGGATGGGCAGAGGAGCAGGAGGTGGGAAGCCTTACGTGGGAGGAAGAGGCGGACGGGGCCGGAGAGGGGGCGGCGCGGCGTTCACCTCAGGTGTGCTCACCGTAACTCCTCCTTTTTCTTCATGCGCCGTTTCGTCGAACTTCCTCGTTTACCGTAAACTCTTTTGACTTTCGACTCCACAGGCACCAACTCGGAGGCGTCCAACGCTTCGGAGACGGAGTCAGACCACCGAGAGGAGCTGAGCGACTGGTCCCTGGCTCCCACTGAGGAGCTGATGACGGGAGGCGGGTCCCTGCCCAGGCGGGCAGACGGCAGGAGACGAGCCGGAGGGGGGGGCCTGAGAGGCCGCGGGGGCAGAGGGAGAGGAGGGGGAGGGTATAAAGGTGATTATTGTTATTCCTTTGCTAGAAAGAGATTAACAATCCGAAATAATGCATATCTTATTGTATTATTATTATATTATTATTTTGAGCAATATCGTCTCGAATAACTTTCCAGGAATCCTTGATCTCCCCCCCCCCCCTTTTTTTTTTTTTTTTTTTGCTTTTTAGCTGATAACCATAATTTAGATTGTCATCGGAATAAAGCCGGTTTTCATTTTAGGTTTATTATACACAGTCACTATTTTATGATTTCTTTTGACTAAAAGGTATTTGTTTTTGTGTTGCCTAGGTGATGACTTGCAGTGGGGCGAGCCAAGACCTCGTCATGTAAGGGACCCAAAGCCTCGAGGCCCGGAAGACACACTGCAGGTGAACTCTTGCTAATATGAGCAGCAGAAATTATTTTCATCTCTGGGTTCCAGCAACTCAAAGCAAGGGTGTCCAAAGTGTGGCCCACGGGCCGTTTGTGGCCCACGGGCGTATGGACAGGTAATGTCCTGTCCCACTGGCCACTGAGTTGGCCAAATGAAGACAATTTTAGTTTCCTTTGGCCTAAAAAAAACCCTGAATCTCGTCTTTGTCAAGATGAGATTTTGTTTGTCATAGTTACACCAACTATCATTTTCCTCCCAATTATGCTGTTTTGTATTTATTGGCCCATCACAGGTTGAATTTAGGGATGCACCGATCCACTTTTTTCACTTCCGATATCTGAGGTTTAGTATCGGCCGATACCAATCTAATACAGAAAAACAACTGAATTGACTTAAAACATTTCTTCTTTTTTTTTTAAAAATACAGACATAAATGTACCGAATTACACATTTATTTGTTAACTGTGCACCAGTATAGCACACTTAAATACACCAATAACTTCACAAGAATGGTCAAACATGTGAAAACAAAACAAATTTAATTTGTTCAGTCAGTCCAACTAGGAGCAAAACAGCCAATGGAAAATAAAAGAGAAACTAAAAACAATAGGTTGACTATTTTTGGTCAAACATGTAAAAACAAACTGCAGAAAACCTTCTTTCAAATGGTTCAGAAAGAGCAACTCAAAATTCTAAATACAATGTGAAATAAATAAAGCGTGATAACAGAGCACAAAGCATAGAATTAGACTGAATAGATCCACCCTCATGGATCAGGCACATCACAGAAATAATTTTGTTCAATATCTGTACTGATACAGGTGTTGATATGAGATCGGTACATATCTAGTTACAGTCGTGAGGTTTGAATATGTTTAATAATAAAAACATGGGAGTGTGGGAGCGGATGTAATGTTCTGTTTTCCCCCGCAGATCCGTGTGGACGGAAACAACGAGCGCAGCGTGCAGCACTCATCAGGCGGCCGAGGAGGAGGAGGAGGACCTTCTTCATCCCAGAGTGGTATCGCTGTCGGTGGGGACGGCCAGTCCCGCCATCCCCATCAGAGGCCCCTGAGAGACCGGGGGATAAAGAAGGACAAACAGGACGCTCCGGCGCTGGTGAACGGAGTGTCGTAGATGCACCCATGGAGGACTTTCTCACACACACACACACACACACACACACACGGGCAACTTCTCATACACCACCTTATAGTCTTATAGTCTCTGGCGTATTTTATTTTTTTATTTTTTGGTCTTTTTCTCGTCTTTGTCGCACACAAGAGGACACGCGTTTTCATTGGCATGGAAACGTTTAGCGAAGTCTTGATCCATTCCCGCCTGCTGTTACCTCCTGTTCTTCTCTGGACTGTTTCGGGAAGAAGAAGAAGGTTTTGACGAAAGCTCCTCTGTGACAGAAGGGTTAGCTGAGGGGGGAAAAAAAACGCTCCCGTTTCACTCCATCAACACCACAAGTATGTATTTTTTTGGGGGGAGTTTTATTTATTTTTTTTCTCCTTCAGTCCCATTCGGGCTTACTCGCACGACGATGGCGGCAGAAATCTGTGGAAACAGTTTCATCCATTGGGCAAAAAGTTTCGACGTTTTTAACTCCTAGAGATGATCGCAGACTTCGCTGTGTCCAAACATTTACCCTCCGCCCCCACTGGTACAGAAACACGTTTTGCTTCTTAAAACTCCCAAAATCCAACATTTTCAAAACCAGCTTTCTACAACGTACCTGTTCAAAAAAAAAAAAAAGAGAAAAAAGTAGCAAATCTGAGATTTTTTTTTTTTCCATGTGGGAAGACGTTTGGTTGTGGGGAAAAATGTTTGCAGACGGCACTTTACTTTTATTTTCTACCTTTTTTTCCACACTGAAATACAAACAGGTAGGCACTCCGAAAAGCGACTCTACATCACGCTGTTATTTAAAAATGACTTTGTTTGGTTTGATGCCTAAATATTGTAAGCTGTCGGACCCCGTTTCTTCTGAAGCATACAGACTTAAACCTGAGGCCAGCTGGTGTGAAATATCTGTTCTAATTTGGGTTTTTTTTGTTTTGTTTTGTTTTTTTTTTACAAAAAAGAAAATTAAAACTCAGCAGCAACTTCCAAAAGTCTAGGTTTGTACTACGTCGATGTCAACTGTCATTTTGTAAAAAAAAAAAAAAGAAAATAAACGCTCCACCTCTCTTGTGAGCAGATTGCTGATATGATGAGAGAAAGGTGTAAAAAAAAAAAACCCACTGACTCATGGCTCCAGCCTGTAAAATAGAAGATTGATGCTCGTCTATGGATTCATCGCAGCATGCCTGCACTGGTTTTAGACGATACTGCACTGATTCACAGGGTGGTACTAAAGAGCTGTCAGGTGAAGACTCCTGACATGCATTTTACTTTGGTTTCTGGCTCTATTTACTGACATTAAAAGAGTCCATTTAAGTGGAGGGCAGATGAAATAGCTCAAACAGGACAATTCTCTTGTTTAATTTATTAATTTGTCAAGTCTTCATTTATGAAAGATATTTGTCTTATTGTAGATGAAATATAAGTTGTTTTTGGTTGAGGTTTTACCCCCTCCTCCACTCCCCGTTCTGCTTGTCCAACATATTTGTGATCTATCCCTTTCCTGTTTACCTTTTTTCTTCAAAATCACATTTTGGCTGCATCTTGTAAACGACGACAAAAACGACATTTTCCTACAGCTACGAGAGTCAGTGAAGCGGTCATTATGTGCCTGTGATTTTTTTTCATAAACTGTGTGAGCTTCTCGTTTTTCAGTCACCATGAGGCTCCTTTATGTTTGTGCCTTGGGTTTATGTTCCTCCTTGTTTGTAAATTCAGCAAATTTTAAAGGAAACAGTCATCAGCGTAACGACGTATAATGGAGATTCTGTGATTCTTCATGGGAGAGTTTTTTTTGTATTTTTCTTTTTGTACTATTTACATAATGGAGGTCAAAACAATATGAGGGGTGTGAACTGTAATCATGACGCATTTTAACGTATTCATCGATTTCTGTGGATTTTCTTGCATGGAAGAGAGCAGTTTGGTTTAGTTGGAGGAGAAAGCCTTAAAAGTTGATTTACTGTCGGTTTATTTCTATCAAAGTTCTCAATTCAAACCGACTGCAATAATGGGCATCGGCTAATCTAGAGAGGTGTTATGATTAAAGAGACAAAATTACTAATATTAGGTTGATCAATGAATCCGTAGACTTTCTTATTTAACACTCAAGTCTTTTTCATAATAATGACTAGCTGCTTTTCCATTAAAAATGTGCGCAGAACTTTGTAAAAAAACCAAAAAACAACAGATTTGAAGTTGTGAATAAGCTTGTTCGTCCAATAAGTAATTAAACATACCGCGTTGTCGTCCTTAAATACTTCCTGTCGTTTTCTTCTTCTTGGTTTCTGCCAGTAGTAACGTCTGGTTGTTGGTCACATGACTCGTGTGATGCAAAAAAAAAGCATTTCCATTGCAGTTTTGCGACAGAACTATTTTTGATAAAATTTAAAAAAAAACAAAAAAAAACCCTTTTTACCAAAATAAGTTTTTTCGAAATTGCGGTTTCCATTAAGTGAATTTATAATTTGAAATGCGCCATTTTAGAGTCAATGGAAACGCAGCTAGTGAAGAATATGTTAGAATTCGTCAAGATTCACATACTTGTATGTTGGGATGGTTTTAAAAATAGTCAAATTTAGGTAAAGCTAATAGACGGTATAGGTGGACGTGACAAAACCTTCATATTAGCAATGCTAGACATCTTAAGTTTCTTGTGGCCTGCTTCACAAATCCTACTAAAAGCAAAACCTTTGACACAATTCTTGAAAAGAAGCAAACCTTTCTAAAAGAAAGTCTGAATTACTTTTATTTAAGAACTCTGACAGCTCAGTGCGTAGGGGAAACCTTGATTTTAATTTTGTGACACGTGCCTTCATCACAACCTAGATGTATAAATCAGGGATGGAGGATAATTCGGTGTCTCAAGATGGCAAAAAGACTCACTTATCTTGAGCTCTCAAAGCTTTGGCTGAAGTCTGACTGCAATGAAGTAAAGGTTCATGAGTCTGGTGGTTTCAACGCTGAAGGACGGTGGATGCTGTAAGCGCCGAACCACTAGGTGTTGCATCTATAGCGTCAGACTGAAGCCTGACGGCTCATCTGTGAAATTCTGTGCAGGCGTCGAGTGGCCACTCGGCCCTCACACATGCACCCTTTTTAAAGTTTCATTTTTGGGTGTGAAGCGGTAAGTGAACCTGCTCCTCATGCCGCTTTAACACCTGATAAATGAACCGAAGAGGTGGCTGTGGTTAGGCCAGGTTCCTTCTTTTTTTTTTTTTTTTTTTACTTTCATTGCATGAACATCTTTCTTCTGGACTTTAAAGACATTCAGTAGAGTTTGACATATATATATTTTTTGATAGGTGTTTGGCTTGAGTAGCCAGTCATGAGCTGAAAACGTACACCGTAGTCAGTGACACGTAGAACTTTATATAACATTTTAGAAAGTGGTTACATGAGTAATAAATGATGAAACAAGTTGTTTTAGAAGTCTTTTTTTTTACCCCCTTTTTAATTATGATGTATGTTAATTTCTCCATCACTAATATGTTAAGACTTTGCTTTCACTTGTTTACACTGCAGCCGTGTTGCATTTAGTTTCTCTGGTAAGAATTCCAACCAGTTCATCAACCAATGGTTCCAGTGAAAGTAACCTCTGTATTGTCAGTAGAGCATCTGCGGTTTGTTTAACAAAAAGAAGACAAAAAAAAAAAGAAACAAGAAGGGAGGTGACATATTGTATATAATGTCATTATTTGTTTAGGAAAAGATTTGTACAATTGTTTAAAATGCTCTCTTATGCTATTTTTTTGTTTTGTTTAATATCAGGCTAAATGCTAGAGCTCTTCAGAATAAACTAAATGCTGTGCAGTAAAGTAGGATTTGGTTGAAATACGGTTGATATGATAAGCTTTGCAGAGGGAGTTGGTTTTCATTTGACATTATGAAAATCTACCCAAAACTGAATAAAATACTGAACCCACTCAGGGAATTTGACCTAATGATTGATGGAAACTGTATGACGATGACAGTATTAAAGTAAATGTCAAGATTTTATGAACGCTTTAGATTCTCTGTTGCCCCCAAATCTGCAACTGTTGTAGTGATGAGTAAAATAAACATTTCTGGGCCATTTTATCCATAAGTTGGCGAATTTTGTGGGTTCTGATTTGTTAGTCCCCTCGTCATTTCATACCTTTAGAGTTTTGATTGTCTTCTACATGAGTTTTTTTTTTTTTTTTTTTTTATCTGGGGAGATTTGGGTGCCAAATGGCGTTTTATACCAGCTAAACCTTCAGCTTGTACTCACTTTGACAAAATAAATGTGAAGAAACTGTCCATCTTCTCAAAGCCTACTGTAAGGAAATGTAGAGGAATCACCCCAAGAAATACCTACCAGCCAGATGTGAGGTATTTTTATCACTATAGTTCATAAAAATGTCAATTAAAAAAAAAAATCAGACAACGCAATGATTTTAATACTCGGGTACAGAATGTTAGACGTGACAAAATGGTATCACCGGGGTGTGACATGATATGACTTGGCGATGGGGCTAATTGATCTGGATCTGGATTTCATGACTCCCTTCGATGTTTTATGGTCTCCAGGAGCTTTTCCTCAATCTAGATTTGGAAAGAAAGAACAGTTTGGCTGTTGAGCTCATGACTCGACATGCTGCGTTTAGGAACAGTCATGAACAACTCTGAAATTAGAAGGAGAAAAAAAAAGAAGCTACATGCTAGCATGTTCTAGCTCAGGTGTTGTTAATTTCAGAGCAGCTACAACAAAGACGATTAGCTTAGCTAAAACTCATGAAACTCGTTTTGAATTGCTTCAAAGTGTAAAAACATGCTGGTAAACACCACATTTTTAACTTTGTTGTTCATTCTGAGCTATAACTGAACATAGAGAGTGATAGTGGAGGTCTATTTTAACTGAAGAGACACTGTGTGTGATTGTTAGCCATGTCTGCAATCTACACTAGCATCTCCCTAGCGCTGATATAAAGGGTTTCAGCCTTGAAGAAAACACTTGTAGCTAACCTGAAGCAAGTATTATGTCCTACAGTATGTCGACATCCATAATGTCGTATGATGGATTCTCCCTTTAATTCCTAGCTAAAAGTGAACCCTGAGACTTTCTTGCTCTCTACGTGTACAGATAATGAAATAATAACCAGCCTATTTTTGTCATTTACAAATACCCTAGGTATTTTTTCAACAACAAAAACTGTTATTTACCCTTTTAGTGCTGTCAGGCAGACTTATCTCCCACAGGATAGATGGTACACACTGATATAGTTGATGTTTTTTTTTTTAGAAAGTGTTATAAATGTTTCAGAGACCTTCTTCATTTTAGCGCTGTTGTCGCACCAGATTGGAGGAAACTCCTTCACCTCTGGTTGTGCGTTGTTGTTTTATGGAGCCTCTGGGTTCAGGTGGGATGTGTTTTGTTTTTTTACCTGCGGGAGAGTGAATTAGTCCTGTGGGAAAGAAACGCTGAAACATATTTCAGTGTTTGGGTTGGATTATTAGGGAGATCACTAACAAACTGTACTGCTGAACAAGACCAATGTATGTAAATAACTATAAAACACTAAAGTGAAAGAAGTCTGTTGCATGCTGACCCGGTTGAGGTCACTGAGGAGATGTTGCTTTGGAAGCATTTTAACCAACTGGTGGTGACGTAGTTAACTAGTAACCTGGCATTTAAGCAACTCACCTGAGATCAGTAGAGCTCATTTCATGGCATGAAGCTCATCTCAGTGGGTGAACTATCAAGAACTTCGACTTATGCTGAGATGCATGAACAGAATTGGTTGCGGCCAATCACGTGGCTCTTGAACCGTTTGGGATCCCAAAATGGAAGTTGGCTGTTAAGTGACGCCATTTAAGACGTAACCATGCAGCCTTTTCTACATGGGAACCTATGAATACGAATTCCAATACAACTGTTTAAACCATGATGATGGATTTTTTTAAGGAGCAATCCTTCTGAAACCTGCAAATCACTGTAAACCCACTTGTGTCTCACCTAGACATGTCTTTGTAAGCTAATGGAAGTGAACGTTGGGTCTAGAAGCTTGCCTTCAACATTTAGACTGTTTCGACAGAGAATTGGGCAAAAAGTAGAAATACATCTGATTGGAAGTATGTACTTTACAGATTAGCGGAGGGTCTATGTCTGTGGCTATGGGGTGTAGGAGTGCATGTGATTGTCACATTGAGTGCTGTCCTGACTATAGGCCAGAACTGACTTAGTTTGGGAAGGTTTTGTTTGTTTAATCGGCACACAGTGGAGTCTTACCAAATGCTGAAAGGTCCTGCTTTGTTCTGACTTCACTTGAAACATCAAATTTGGTATGTATGTCAAGATATTTAAAGATACTTATGAACCACCATTATTCCCATTGCGGTTCGTCTTGGGCTAAAACAAGGTCTATCCAAATTGCGTTTTTTTTATTGTTAGCTCAGATGTCACACAGCAGTTATTTATAAAAGGTAACATCGAAGAATACTAGGTGTTCACACTATGGGCTATTCAACTATAGATTGCCAGAAAGTGACGACTTGCAGAGCATCTGTAGATACTTAAACCAGGGTAATTCAAAAAGCTGTAAAACCTTGTGTGCACTTTTTGGGCATTTTAATCTTTGTTTTCTCTTTTTGTACATACTACCTGCATTTAAGATATTTGGGTGGACATGTCTGGTTATAGTGCAATATATTTTGTATGCAAGCAGTTTCAATAAATAAAGTTTGATCTTCCTCCGGTATCTTGTGTGATACCTTTTTGTGCGATACTAACGTCACAAAGCAATACAATTCTAAAAGGTTAGTATAGTTGTCATTTTCTGTCAAAATTATCGCCTGAGCGTCGCGTGGCGCAGTGTATGGCGCAGCCATAAACAGGTCGTACCAGTGTATGGCGCAAGCCTGATCTTCCGTAAACAGAAGATCAGGTCGTCACGAGCTCGACTCCCGTTCTCGGTTCCGTTGCCGCATCTGTCGGGTTACTGTCTAATAAATGTTAAATGTCTCTAATAAAGGCCACTCGTGCCGGAAAAAGTTACTCGTGGCAATTGTGGAAGGTCCAAACAACTACTTCCGGTTCTGAAGGCATTTACAATGGGACACAATGGGAAAATGTTCAAGAGATGTGACAATATCTACACGGCATAAAGTTAAATTTGTAATATTCAGCTTAAACTTCCGATATTACAAGGGGGGTTCGGACGCAGGTATCAGAACAAATTTGAAAACATTTTCTAAATTCTTAACACAATAAATACTAAAATAGTAATTTATCTGGAAAATCGTTGATGATGCAAACATAGATTTATTCAAAGATCCATAATAAGAGATGTAAATCTTTCAGTCTAGGAATTCGATTGCGATTTTTAGGGTCACGATTTGATTCAGAAACAAATTATTTTTTTCAAAAAGTCTAGAGATTCTGTTTAAATTATGTGATGGACAAGAGGAAAACACAGTGCAAACAAATAATTATTTAAACGATTCTGTACGGTCTTCTTTTAAAAATAAAAAAGCTGTATATTCATAATGTATAGGGTGGGAGAGACACAATTTTGCAGTATGTTCGTAAATAGGAACGGCAAAGTCGTACAACTTAAACGTATTTTGAAATCAATTTTTGAATGGATTCATAATTCCCAGGACTAATCGTAATTTCTTTTCTGTGCCTCTGAATAATAATAAGAATTAATAATATTAATAATAATAATAATACTGAGAAATATGAAAGTGAGCAGTAGCAAAAAAAAAAACTCTCTCAGATTTAAATAACTTATGTCATCAAAATGTCTCAAAAATCCTTTAATTTTATTAGAATGAAGTCCATAATAGAGTCTCATATCTTCATAAAAAGAAACTTCCCCATTTAAGATTTTTACCAAGTGTAATACTAACTTTCAGCCACACGGGGGAACTGTGGCACCGTGATCCCACAAGTTATCATCAGGAAGACGAAAGAGGAGCCAGGAGAAAGCCTGGGTACATTTTGAAAATTCATGACATGCACTTCTCTACTTCTGCAAGATACACAGCAAGAATCATGAGCTCAAAGCTGAGAACTTGGTACTTCCTGACTATTTTATCATTTCATGTTCTTTTTCATGTGTTTGTGTGTGAGAGAGAGAAATAGAAAGAAAGAGAGAGAGAAATAACTCCAATAGCCTCTCAGAATCATTGTTGAAATTATTGGCACTGCTGTATAGCTTCAACGTTACCGCAGAAAGACAGGAGCAATAATAATTCTGAACAAACAGCCACCCTGTTGACAAAGGCTGTGAGTGAGGAAACAAATACTGTATTTATCTCTCTGTTTTTGCCCCTAATTATAAATTCTCCTCAAATCTATCTTTTCCTGTCACCCACTCCTCTAATAACTTATCCAACAACTGCTTTATTCATAAATCGTGTTTTTTTCCCCCTACATCTTCTCTCTCTTTCTCTAGTCATTCTGTCTCAGTGTCTGACCTAGTTTTGGACTCCCTCACACACACACGCACACACACACCCCATCCATGTTCCTGCAGGTACTCTTAAAACCCTTTAAGATTGGTCGTATTTTGATGCAGTGTTTTTATGGTGTGGTGATTTGTGAGGCCTGAATCGGTCGACGTTATGAAACAGCACTTTGAGACAATCAGCCAATAACAGGAATGGCAGCCAGTGTTTTAATTCCCAGCTTTTCTCTCTCTCTTTCTCTGTTTCTCTCTCTCCTCTCCTCCAACCAAGGCTGTTGTTTGCTGGTTGTGATGCAGACTCGTACTGGCATGTTGCCCCAGACCAAACCAAAAAAAAAAAGGGAAAAAAAAGCAGCAACACGCTGGGAAAAATAAACAAAGACAGACACACAGCACATCTCAGGATGTTTCCTTTCTCCGGTGCAGTTTGGACTCTCCGTGCTCCATCATCAAAGGGGGTCCAAACCTGCCTGAGAGAGAGAGAGAGAGAGGAGTGAGGCAGCAACAGTTGACAACACCTCGCACACGCTGCGTGGAAACTTTCAACCATCTGCTCCGTCCTTATTCGTAGCCTGGCGTAAACAGTTTTTTTTAAAAAAAGAAGAAGCTGCTGCCGCTGGGCATGTGGTGCAGGAGACGTGCGATGGAGAACATGTTTGATCACGTTAATGCCACAGCAGAGCTGAATGGAAAGCGATGTGCTTGGAAGGAGGACAGTGAAGAAGGTGACGAGGAATTTCACTCACTGCATCCTCAAACGTAGCTACCCAGCAACTGGGTTGAAGAGACATCTTTTCAAATTTGATTGAAAAAAAAATAAAATAAAAAATTCACAGTGTCATCCAAAAGTATTGATTGCCTAGAGATACCCCTGCCACTCTGATAACTCTAAAAAAGAGCATCCATATTTTATCTATTCTCCAAGAAAAAACACAAGCGGTACATGCGGTAAAACTTTTCTTCCGCAGGATGTTGAATGTTTTCCGTATTAAAACAACTGCAACTTGGATCAGACTTTAAAAAGAGCTTATTAGGGCAGTAGCTCAGGGCCTCATCTTTGGGGGTTGCCCAAAGATTTTCATTTTCTGGACCCAAATTAGATTAGATGTTTGTCTTTTTTTAAAAAGGTTTTGTTGGCTCTAGTGACCTTTATTTGAAAGTAGTTCAACAGGAAACAAGGAAATGAGACAGGGGGGGGAAGACATGTGGCAAATGTCGCCAGGCCGGGAATCAAACTTGTGACCACCGTCACGAGGACTAAGGCCTCAATACCTGGGTTGTGCTTTGCCCCTGCACCACCACAGTACCCCAGATTAGATGTTTTAATGTTTTTGGATTTTTTTTATGAATACAAACAATATCCAGTCATTTGAAAATTATGATGTTACAGTCAATTACTTTGGGAACATTACAGGGTTATTGGGTAGGGGACGCATTAAATCTACCATGCATCAATTTATGTCTCGTGATGCATAACGCTACCTATTAATGTACTGTTGTTTATATTAATAGTAATAAAAAAGCTTTTTCTTAGTTGGTGGGGCACCAAAACTGGCTCCAGCCCAGGGGCCCACATCCTTGTATATCCGGCTCTGACTGCAGCAGCATCAGATAATGTTACTGTGAGTTTTGTGGAGGGAAACGCTCACAGAATGGTAAGGGACCAACAAGCATCAACAGAAACGAAAACTACTGCCTTTGTAAGGCGGTCCAAATAGAGTGAAGTCTCCAAAAAAATAGAGGAAAGAATCTCGAAAAAAAACTCTCTGCTATTTTTTACACACAAAAGAAAACAGAGCAACACAAGTTAAATATGCTACAATCAGCATGTCTGATTGTTCAACACTTTTCTATGAAAGTAGTGAAGGTGAAGCACAGTTATATGTGACTGTTAACGTATATCATATGTTTGCAATTATATTTAAAGCAAAAACAACAGAGTAACAGAAGTAAAAGGGGTAAATTTACGTGTTCAAAGGTCATGTGACACCACCAAATGTCTTTTTTTTTCTTCTTAATGAGTCTCCATAAAGAATTCAGACAAGCAGTGATGATCAACAGGTGATTCTAGAAACATGGGAAAATATGTAAAAGTGTTATTGATTACAATATGTCATGAATACCTCAGTAATAGATTGGTCTACTGGAAGAAAATGTTCAATTTCTGTCCAGTGGTGCTGGAAGTGTTCAGCTAAACCTCACAGTAAAGCCAACGGAGTGCGCATAAAACAGGCGAGCGAGGATTACCAGGCATTGTTGTGAAGTTAGCTTTGTGGGAAGATGTTTGCTAACAGATCAATAGTTCACAGTGGATAAAAACAAAGCACCAGCCATAAAAGCACTGGTGTGTGACTCATGTAGTGACAAAGCAAGATCCAACATTCAAATCATCCAACGTGTATTGTTGCATTGCGTGTTGTCAAATTTCATCTGCTTATTTTGAATTTCAACATTTATTTGAATAGTTTTGTATCAGATGTAAATAAACAAATAAATAGACAAATTAATTAATGAATAAAATTGTAAAAGAATAAATAAAATTTTCTTATATGCGGATGATATCCTACTGTGCACAACCAACCTTCAGTGTACTATCCCAACTGTCCAATATACAATCTCTCAGTTTAGCAGGTTTTCAGACTTGGTCTAAGAGTGAACTGATGCTAGTTAGAGATTACTAGGGATTTTAACTCACTTTATTAAGCTAACTCCCTCCTCCCCCCCACCTTTGTGGTACAAATGCAAAATAACATTTAGTTTTGGAGATCTCTCTCCGTTTCCTGGTGGGAAGAATTAAAAATGTTTTTTCTCCCTCAGATCCTTTATCTGTTTCAAAACATTCCCATCTTTTTACTTGATAATTTTTTTAAGAAACTTGATTCTGTAATCATTCCATTTCTATGGGACTATAAAACGCACCGAATTAGCAAAGCTCATCTTTGCCAGGTAAAACTGGAGGGCGGACTGGCCCTCCAAATTTTTCATTTTACTATTACTCTTGTGCCCTTCGCATTATTACAACATGGCTAGATCACAATTTTCACACAACCCAAGTGGGTCACAATGTAAAAGGAAGACTGCAGCCCTCATGAAATTGGTGCTCTTATTTTGTCACCACCAAGTATAGATGCCACGGCATACAACAATAACTGCATCATCCACAGTACTATACGTATTTGGAAACAGATCAAATTCCAGTTTGGTATTGGGTTTGGTACCTCATTAGCAAGGAATTTCTAATTCATTTGACGACCTCTTTAAGCTGGGTGGTGGGGAAGGGCATATAATCTCCCAGATTTACGGTTTGTTATTATCCAGATCCTCGCCGTCCATCCAGGCTGGGAGCAGGAATTGGGAACGAAGACAAGTGACGAACTCTGGAAGGCTGCGCTAGAAAATATACACAAGTGTTCCTCTAATTCTAGACATTGACTTATTCAGTGTAAAATCATTCACAGGATTCATTATTATAAGGTGAAGTGACATAAAATTTTTCCTAATACATCCCAACTATGAGACATATCGAAGAAGCCACGCTTCTCCATTCTTACTGTCTGTGTAGTAAATTAACCCCATGTTTGGTCTGGCATATCCAAAACTTTATCAGATATGTTCCATACAGAGCTGAGGCTGGACCCACTTCTGATTGTACTCGGAGTTTCTATTCAGCTTTCTCAATTTAATAAATGCCAACAACAATTATTGTCTTATGTCTTTATCATATCAAAAGAGCAGGTGTTGATGTTTTGGCAAAAAGCAGTTAAATTGTGGCTGGAGGAACTGGTAAGGCTCTCTCATTTGGAGAGAATACAGTTCTCATTAGTAAACAAATTAAAATGATTCAATAAAACTTGGCAGGCAACTCTATTTGAAGAGGGTTTGATTCGAGCCTTGGTGTGATAAGATATAAGACTGAGGGAGAAGAAGGTTGGTGGGTCATGAGAAAGTTTCTGCTTATTTATGTCACTTCTGTTTTGTTTTTGTATTATCTTTCTTACTTTTTATGTTCACAAAAGAAAAAAAGAGGACAGATTTGTATTGTTGACATTTCAATTTTCATGTCTGATCCCTCAATAAAACTGTTTGACAGCAAAATTGTAAATGAATAAATGTTTAACAAATGACATCTTGAGAGCAGAATCAGGGCAAACCCATTGGTTTGCTGATGACTCATTGATTTCTATGCAGTCTATCTAGATTAAAAGTACCTTTGGAAAATAACTTTTAAGCAGGTATTATGTTGTTTTTTCCCCTCCTGTTTATCTCCTAGCCACACTCCGGTAATGCACAACTACATTTGGTCTGTCAACCGACATAAAACATAACAAGAAGAAGAAGCTGGGGAGTTCCATCCATCCATTTTCTTTACACCCTTGTGCCTAGTGGATCCATCCATCCATTTTCTTTACACCCTTGTCCCTAGTGGATCGGGAAGTGCTGGTGTCTATCTCCAGCTAACGTTCCGGGCGAGAGGCGGGGTCACCTTGGACACGTTGTCAGACTGCCTCAGGGCAACACAGAGACAAACTGGACAAACCACGTAGCCTACCAATTGACCTGACAGTCATGTTTTTGGACTGTGGGAGGAAGGTGGAGTACCCGGAGAAAACCCACGCATGCACAGGGAGAACATGCAAACTCCGTGCAGAAAGACCCCGGGCCGGGAATCGCCACTGTGCAGCCCAAGTTGGGGAGATTTTTCTTAAAATTATTATTAAGACAGGGAGCTTCAAAGCTACGTTTCTGGCTGTCCATTGCAGCAACCCTGACAAAGAACCTGCAACTGGTGAGATGTTTGTTCAACTTTTCTAAATAAATAAATAAATAAAAAACCATTTACAACTCTGGAAAACTGCTAAAACCTGTTATTGCTCTTTCTGTCCTCATGACCGTAGGTGTTCTGACTATTCGTGCTACCCAACAATCCGTTTTACCTTTTGACAATGTGCATGCGTACACCGATGCTACGTAACAGCTTGCTTACTCAGCAGATTTGTTATCAATGCATCCTATCTGTGGAAGTTTCGTTACGGTAAACTTTATTTAAATCTGACGAGGTAGCGCAAATCTTCAGAACGCCGTTCTCATCGAGCTAGCTGTGGCAGGTAGTAAAGCCACTTCCGGTGTTAGCTGTGGGAGCTTTCCGGTGGCTGATGCTTAGGGTTTCTACGCTGCCGCTGCCACGGCTGCTGCCGCTGTTTTGGGGAATGCCGATGCCGGTTTTCGTAAAACGTGTTAATTATATCACCTGTAAGTGAATAATTCTTTTTAAAATGAGGATGTTATTGGTTTAATTGAATTTACTTGAAGGCAGCTGACACCGGAAGTACCATAGCATCCTGTTATGCCATAGCATCCACTGTTACTAATTGAGCTTGCTGTCTCTTTGTTTGACGGTCCTATAACATAAACTCCTAAACAAGGGAATTCAATATCATCTGATAAACACCTTCTTGAGCATGTTTGCTCTGTTAAAATGGCTTAAGAAGGACTTTAAATGGAACTTCTAATAGTTTTTCAATGACTTTCTACCACCACTAGTAGTTGACAGAAATCCACCTTATTTAATTAAAAAATGGTTTCGCTTGAACCTTCAGTTCAGTCGGAGGGTCATTTCTCAGTGGGTGGATGTCAAAACCCTGGGATATTGTTTATGTCTTAGAGCTAGGGGTGCACTGATTGCAGTTTTCTAGCAAATTTCAGATTACCAACCTTTTAAAAACCTGACCTGCCAATTCCGATTTTGGCTGATACCAATTGTTTTTTGTCGGAAATGTCGCTAAATATAGCAAGAAAGTCCCTCAGCTGCAACAGTGGGGTGACTGTTGTTAACTGCAAACGTACAGACATGACCTGATTGGCCGGTCTGTCGTCAGACGTCTCTAACAGGAGAGCAGAAGAGGAAGTAAGTATACATATACACCGATCTCTCAAAATTAAGAAAACCGCTTGGCTGATAAATCAGTGCACTCCTACCTAGAACCTTGTTCAAAAAAAGGCTCTCATACACACAGACATTAATATGATTCTGCACAGAAGTTTACGTACAACTATGGACAGAACATTTGGATTTACACTGAGATTAAACGACACAGGTGAAATCTGCTTCCTAACGAGGAGTCTTTTGAAGACAAACTGATGGGGCCAGATTTTATTTTGGGGTATCATACCAATCCGGTGGTGAGATGTGCAGTAAATGCAATTAAAAATTCTTCTCAGGTCATTTTGTTAGCTTAACAGTAGGATTAATGTAATGACAGCGGCTCCTCCATGCATGCGTACCATGCATGCACATTTTTTAAAATATGGTGTTGATTATATTTATTTCCCTGATGTTCATTCAGCTTCAGATGTTTACACTTTTTTTTTCCTGAGGAGTTCAGGAAGTTGTATCTTTGCCAAATGAGTGTTATATAAACCTTGTTATAAAAGAAGCTCATTTTTTTCCAGTGACTATCTCAGCATGCCTGTGTGTGTGTGTGTGTGAGAGAGAGAGAGGGAGCGTGTGGGTGTGTGTGTGTGTGTTCTCCCTCCCTCCACCTCTGCCTGGCTGTCAGCTCTCTTCGACCACGTAGCAGCTTCCTGGCAGCGGCAGCGGCTTGTCTCTTCTCCCTCTCTCTCTCTCTGCCTCTCTCTCTCTCTCTCTCTCTCTCTCACACACACACACACACACACGCACTCAGCACCAGCAGCAGCTCATGTAGAACCACGTAGCACCGGCTTTGGATTCTAACCATCGACAGCAGCGGCCGAAGCGGCGATGGACCTCTTTGAATTCGACTTTTTCAGGGACTGGGAGCTGGAGCAGCCGTGGTGAGTCCCGCACGCCGCTTTGTTTTGATTCCCTCCGTGCATCTGTGCGTGTTCCCTGTTGAGTGCGGGATGCGTGGACGCTGGAGGTCAGAGCCGAGTTTGTGCTATTTTGTGAGCTTTTGTGAAGGTAGAGGAGTGAAAGTGAGCGCCGGGAGGGAGGGAGAGAGAACCGCGCACAGACCGCCTTTGTTGTGTCACCGTCCGAGCTGGCGTTGTTACCGGTGGAGCGACGACCGGGGAGGCACGCGCGCTCCGCGGCGAGCGCGACGCCGGGGCTCCGCTCCGCGCGCGGTGCCTTCATTTGTGACATCAGGTGGAAGTAGAGGAGAGGAGAGGAGAGGAGAGACGCATCCTCTCACAAGTTTCTTAATTAGCTGTTTATTACGGTTCAGCCCTTCAGTAATTAATAGTGATAATCCCGCGTTCAGATTTGTGGCTGATTGGTGAGCTGGTGCACCACAGGTGTTGTTGTGATTTATGGGATGCCTCTCTTCCACGCGCAGCCGTGAAGGCTTAATGACAGAGTGAAGTCGGGCCGGGGTGATTTATGGCACCTCCATGTGTTGCTTATGCATCACTGTTAGGCTGTTATTAAATACCCCAAATTAGATTGGTTTTGTCTTTATCACGTTGCGTGGAGGGGAGATGCACACACTTCGCCTGCTGCCGGTGAGACCCCACGGTCTCTGAGAACCGCTGGGTTCCTGCAGTTCTCCAGACCCAAATTCCCAGAGTGCCAGAGTTCTCTGTTCATGTTTGGTCGTGTAAAGTCTGGCATCTACAGAAATAATTGCAGTAAATTCATAGAGGGCTTTAGCACTTCAAATGGACCAAACACTCTAGAACCATTGGAAGGAGGCAAGGAAGGTAAGAAGGAAGGAAGAAACCAAAAAAAGGAAGGAAAAGAGAAACGAATGAATGAAGAAAAAAACTAGGAAGAGGGAGGAAGACAGGACAATAATGAAAGAGAGATGGACGAAGGAATTAAGAAAGGAAACAATAAAGGGAAGAATGACAAAAGGGAACTAGGAAGGGAGGAACAAGAAAATGAATGACAAGAAGAAATGAAGGAAATATGGAAGGATTGAGGATAAATGTAAATAAGAAATGGAAAGTAGAGAAGAAGAAGCAAAGAAAAACAATTCAAGAAAAAAGGAAGGGAAAACAAAATGAAATATCAAAAGAGAAAGATGAAGGAAAAGGGACGTTAGGAAGGGAGGAAAAAAGGAACTAAAAGGAAAAGAAAGAAAGAAATATGGAAGGAAGGATGAAAAAATGTAAACAAGGAAGGCAAAGTACAGAAGAAGGAAGAGCAAAAAAAGAAAAAACTAAAAAGAAGACAAGAGAACAAATATGGGAAATAAGGAAGGAAGTCTTTCCTCCATGCGTAGAAAAGACCAAAATCAAATTCCAGACTTTGTTGGACCCTCAGACGATCGAACGCCAGCAACCTGTTAAGTCTGCTGCCTGTACAGCAGCAGGCTCTTTAGTTCACTGCAGATATATCACATGTGTGCTGACCTTTGAACTTTCAAAAACAGCATTAGTCAGAGCATCGCCGGAGAAAAAGATGTCCCACTCTCGAACAACCTCGCGTCGCCTTCTGCTCCGCCGAGTCATTTTGTGCACAGCAGAAGACGTAAGAACAAAGACCCACATGGAGAGAAGCGTTTCTCTCCAGGCTTCCTCGCTCCGAAGGCCGGAACGTGCTGCAGTAACTGCAGGCGCTCAAAATGCGCCAGACGCATCTGTTTCTCTGCGGGATTCACTCTTTTTTTTTTTTTTTTTTCTTTCTTTTTACTGAAGCTGACTGTTTTGAATTCTCGGCACACGTTGGACGGGTTCTGGTAGCGCCGGGCAGGTTTCTTCTTCCGTATTTCTCCATGAAGAGGAAAGAAACGCAGTGTGTCCGGTGGAGCTGCTGTGAGTCGGTGCTTTCTAATGGTCTCATCACTGTCTGCGACAGAGGGCTCATCACAGCTCAGCAGATGGTGGCGCAAAGTCGACCGAGGTCTTTATGGTACGCTGCTAACCCGCCTGAGAGAGCCGCCGCAATAAAAGAGCCATCAGCTTCACACATCTTGCATTCACACACATATATAGAGAGAGAATATTTCCACATAGCTTCCTGAATTGGCCCGGTGGAGGCAAACATTTGTCTGGTACCTTGAAAACGGAACCACAGCAAGTGCTTCAACTTTTAAAATCAGGAGATTTGTATGAAACATTTTTAAGGAGTGTTGGGTGGATTTGTATATTCGGCCACATACGAGTCAACAGCTTTCACTGGAAACAATCCCATCTGCAGGTTGTTTTTTTTTTAAAAAGAAGCTTTTTTTTCCACAATGTTGTGACAGTAAGTGAAGAGACAGATATTCTGGTAAAAAATAAAAATAAACAAATGGAGCTCCCCCACATCTTCCCTGAGCTACTATAGCAGTCTGCCGGTCAAAAACAACCAATCAGCACAGGGAGGAGCATCGTAGCGCTGTCAGTCATGCTCGTGTACGCGCTGCTTAATGTGCTAATGGAGAAACGACTTACCATTAGAGAAAAAACGTTTATCTTTTGTCACTGGTGGCCATACCAGCTAGCTGGCATGGCCAATATTATGGCTAGCTAATGCTAGCCATACCAGCTAGATATGTTGTGGTGATAATTTTAATGAAAATGTGACAAAAGACATTTTAAAATAAAAGTTACATACTGTAGTTATAACAGACTAATGGACGGACAATATCTTGCTAATATGTTCTTTTTGCAAAATTATTGCTTGCAATGTTAATATAGAAAATGACGCTCTGGAAAGTTTTTCTTGTTGGGTATTCACACTTTGGAAGCCCAGAACATACTCAGGTACACTGCAATATGTTACTTTTAAAGGTCACACATGTTTTAAAGCATCATAACAGCAGATGAAACATTGTTATATTTAACAATAATATTCACAGTGCGTTCCTACCTACCGGCTGAAATGTTTGTTAGCAGAAGAGCTCAGTCTCATGGATGGAGAGCGCATCCATTGTCATGTCGTGCAACACATTCTCATTTGGATTTAGGTCTGAACTTTGACTGGGTCACTCCAATAGCTGAACACAGTTTAGCTTTGATCTGAACTAGAGGTGGGCAGTTCGATCTAGAATATTGATAATATCGATACCAAGTCAGTATCAGTATCAAACCAGTGCCAGCGGGCTAAGATTGATACTTTAGTTTCAGATTCCAGCTTGATTATTATTATTTTTTGTATATATATAATTCCTACAAATCAGTACTCGTCTAAATCTAATAAGTCTGTCTTGGAGAGCTGAATAGAATGTGACAAGAAGCCATTTTCTTGTTTTAAATCATTCACAATATTTGAGATTACAGTAAAAGTTTAATGCGAGGGCCTCATTGTTCTGAGCCCGAACTTCGTTATACGACTGTGACTTAGAGGTGAAAAGAAACTTGCATGTGTTTTTTTATCACTTCGTTTCAGAGCAGCGTTGTGTTGAAAGAAAACGGCATCTGTCTGAATCAGGGTTGTAGTGGTCCAAGGTTTTTCATTAGTTTCATTTTGTGTCTAATTCAGTCAGTTTTAATTAGTTTTCAGTGTGTTTGATCGTATTTATTAGTTAAATATTGTTCCGTTTTAGTTTAGTTTTTTATTAGTTATAGTAGCAGTTTTAGTTTTTTCATGCTTTGGTTCATTTTTGGCCACAGAATCCAAAAAGTATTATATTGTGATGAATACATCGATTGGTTAATACATCTTCAAAAGAAGATTTAATTTTCAAAATATTTATTTAATTATTCTGAAACAACCAACTCACTCTGGCGTTTTCTCCCAAATTTTTCTGTCGCCGTTTTGCGGACTAGCATAAGTGCCGTAATATTCCAACAGCTGAAATCAATGTCACATCGGTTCGAAAGGCTAATAGACTCATAAACACCAAAACAAGGGATCTTATATAATTTCAGTATGTTTTAGTTAGTTTCATAAAAGCACAAAATAGTTCCAGTCATAGCTTTTCCCAGGGGTGCACAGATTGCAGTATAATAATCAAACCTCTCACAGCAGAGCAGAAGTGGCTGATTTTTAGACCTTCGCTGAGGTAGATAAGATCGGTGGGTAAGATCAGCTTCACATGTAAGTACCGTTCAAATCGGCGCCGACAAATCGGTGCACCCCCAATTTTTCCCCATTAATCACCATTTTTATTTATTTCAGTTGACAAAGATGTTTTCTCGATTTCAGTTTTCGTTTGTTTGGCAATAATGACCTCGGCCTAAATGATTATGGGCTCATTTCTGGCCTCGGGGGAATGTGCGAGTGCAAGACAGGGTAATGTCCCGACTGAAAAATCTTAAAAATGTCACTTAATATCACCACGTAATCAGCTGTTCCACTGCATGCTGCGGATCGTAGGTGGTGTGGTCTGAAAAGAGCCGACCTCTACAGTTCAGCGGGAACAAAATAACTTGGCAACCACAAAGCTTGTCTTGGACGCCTGATCCAATGGGGCAGAGAGAGTCTGAGCAGCAGCAGCGCCGACACACGCTGTTGTCCCTCAGCGGTCGTGATGGAAGTGCCCTGGAGCAAGGTACTTAACCCCCCGCTGGTGGAGAGGAGCTGCTCGGGGCTCGGCTACACGCTCGGGGTGTGTACGCATGTCGCCCTCCCGCTGCCACCGCTCCATCACGCATCGGCTGTCGCGGGGGTTCGGTCTGACAAAGGCTGTGTTCGGCAGCAGACACCATAAGAGACGGAGCGCAAGTGTAAAATGAAAGGAGGAGATGAAGACTTGAGATGCCTCGATTTGGCGAATCGAGCTGTTAGTTCTCCCAGGCGCCGACGTGCGAAAAAAAGCAGCTGAGGGAAATCGTCATTAAAATATCCCCTCGGAAAAAGACGTCCCTCGAGACCAATTCTGGAGAACGTCTGGCTCCCCGCAAGAAGACGGTTATGAAATGAGGGTTGGCCCAATGCGTCAGTATGAGGAAGTCGATGACATTCTGAGGCAGTTTGAGGCCTAAAATAGAACATGTAGTTATTCCAAGTATTTATTTGCCTAGTTTATAGAGCAAATATCTTGGTACACTTGAAATCAGACTAAACTACTTTTCAGCAAGAAATAGGAGCTTGTTTTAAGTTAATGATTTCTTAATGTTTGCTAAAAAGGAGTAGCAGTTTCTGACATGAGTGATGTGGGCAGCTGCTCAGGGCTGTATCTCATCTGGGTGGCATGAGCTTCTGGAACCGCAATAGTACACGTAATTTTGTAATTCAGTTTGCAAATGCCTTATTTTATTTGCATGTATCTTTTTTTGCATTGTATTCTTTTAACTTCATGATATACAGTTTGTTTGTGTCTTGCTACATGTGTTTACATTTTTATGCTACTTTGTTCCACATTTTTCAAATGAAAATAAAAAAACTTGGTGTCTGCGATGGCACAAGGTGATTTAGAACAGAGTGTTGGGGGTGGTTGTTTGCCCGAGGCACCAAACAGGGTAGGACCGCGCCTGATAAAAAAAAAAAAAAAGTTCAAGTTTCACTGACAGATTTTGGAACTTATTTTTCTAGACTGAACTGTTTGCTTTCTTGCCAGTTTTTATTTGAATAACATTTGTGATTTTGTGGCAGTAGTGGGCTTCATTTGCAGTCATAAAACAGGAAATCGGCAGAGAGGGAAAGAAGTATGGAAGATGAAAAAGGACCAAAGGTTGGAATATGAGCCGCACCTGCTCCACTGCTACACCACTACAGTGGATCCTTGGTATTTACAAGGATTAGGGATCACAAATGCACATGAAGAGCTGAAAACTCTTAAAACGGCCTATTTTAATGGTTTGAACACCAAATATACCTTTATATCCATTAATAAACACAGTGGAAACTGTCTGCCTCATCTCCACTTTTGGGGTACAGCCAATCACGACCTAGAAAAATAAAAGGTGCCCTGTGTAAATACGAGCCAATTGCGTATCAAGTAGCATTGTGGCTAGCTATTTCAACTTATCAATTTTCTTTTGCTGCTTGGTAGAACTGGGTATTATTGCGTATGTTTAACACAATGTCTAAAGCTCAGAGGTTTGGCCCACAAGAAATCACAAAATGATTGGTTAGCTTCACTTTTAGCAGTGCTCTGTTTGATTGAAGTCTGGTGGCTGTGGAGACTACTGGCATAAAGTGAACCCATTGTGAGTTTCTGACATGGTACATTATCCCTTATGCATGGCTAACATTCATTGAAATCAACCAGAAAAACACCCATCAAAATGGAATCTAACCATTATCAGTGTCACTACTTGTTTCAGCCTCTAGTTAGCATCCATCATGTGTTACCATGGAACTTCAAACATATCCTCGCCCTCGCATCTGTTGTTGTTAGAGCTATATCCCGGGGCAAAAGTCTGCTAGACTCGATAAAAGTGCTTCAAAATCCACATTGGAATCTATCCGTAGTTGCGTGTCCTTTGTTGTATTTACTAGTAGCTACGTATCTGTGGTTTAAACCCATTGTGACATCAGGTGACCCAGATGTTCAATATGCAGAAACACTTTATGTTTGGAGCACGTTTCTTTTTTTTTTTTTACTTTGTATTCTGGTGAACTCTTACATTGTAAATATATTGTTTTCATGTGTTTTTTTAAACTGTGTACAGCTGTCAAAAAGGAAAAGCACTTGCTGCTATTTCCTTAAAGAAGCAAAACCACGGCTTCATTTGTTTGTACTTGTGAAGGAATTGATCCGAATACTTACTTTTTGTCAACATTTTGATGCTTGCTGATATTAGTTTGTGAACTAGCCTAGCTGGTGTTTATTTTAATGACAGACAAGATAACTTTGCTAGCTTGATGCCAATATTTGTTTTACATGGGTCACTCTCTTCTGCTAGTCAAAACGTTTCTGTCTGCATTAGAAAAGTTTGTTGGGGTTCCCCGTCAACAAATTCTGATATTTCTCATTTCTTACATTTAGCAGGTGATTAAGGAGATTCATCTGTGAGTAGACAGGGGACGTCTTTATTTCTGCCCCCAATGTGCTAACAGCACGAAAACATCAGATAGAACTCTGATACTTCCTGTTTGTGGAGTCCATCTTTGCTGTTTCTTGAGGCTGTGGGTGCTACAGCAACTCATCGAGAGCAAAGCCAAATCTAGGTCGAGCGCTCCTTTCCCTTTCAACATGGCCGCCAAGTCAAAGTAATTAAAAGAATTTCACTTTCCGTTGATCGCCCAGGCCAGACAAATAAAGTGAACCAATGAAAGCGCTTCTTTTTCTGCACTTTACCAGTGGCCAGCCACGGCTTTGATGTCGCTGGCGACTCGGCTCTGATAAACGTCCGAGTGGACTCAACTGTCCAAGATTACAAGAAGGAAAGCCTTGGGGGGGAGAGATTTCCTCCCCATATAATTGATGTTTTCCTTAAACTTTACAATGGATTTTAAAGGCACCGAAGCCAACATGCACTCGGAGATCACTCAGATTTGCATTGAAAGTCTGTCACTAGCGATAGATGTTGCGGCTGGTGTTTGACATCAGATTTTCCTTTGAAGGAAGGAAAACAATCTGGAAGCTCCTCGTGCCTTTGTTAAATCTGAACGAACACACGAAGACTCCTCCTCCTCCTCCTCTTCCTCCTCCTCCTGAAGAAATGCCCTTTCATCTCTTCTTCTCTTTGTTACTCTCCCTCCTCTCCTCCTCCTCTTCCATCCTTGCCGTGCCTCTCCGCTTCATTGTCGCGCTCGCAGATCTGAGGGCCCCGCGTGCGTGATTGTAATAGGCCTTGCGGTGAGCGTCGCTTGCTCCTCTCTCTGTAATTGCCCATCATGTAGCCGGGCTAATCACGGCGCGCCGAATCCGAGGGAGATCGCTTTGAATGTTAATTGACGCTGATGGTGATTGGTTGAACCATTTAAGTAGTTAATTAGAGAATTGATTACACATTTCGTCAGCGTGGAATGATAAGAATCCAGCTGCGTGTTTTGAAGCCGGGGAGGCTCACATCTGCAGGAAGACGCTCTGATTGCTATTATTTGTTATTGCTGAACCCCCCCCCCCCATACACACACACACACACACACCCACCCCCACCTCTCCCCTTGCACGGTGTTTGATTTGATTCGGCTCGTGGAAAAAAAAACCCGAATTCCAAGTCCTCCCGGTTTAAATTGTCGGAATGAAGCGCAGAAGAAGAGAAGATTCAATTCATTCAATCTTCTTTTTCCTCACACTCCCATTATTCAACCCCTGTAAACCCTCCCGCCTCTCGGTCGACTCAGTCGCACGTGCGGGCTCAATGAGCGCGCGGCATCTTTCACGGCGCCGCTCTGAAGCTCGCGAAGGTACTTCACAGCCCCCTCGCGCGTCATCAAGCTGAGTCTCCCCGCAAAAACTGCAGAGAATTCACACATAGCTATGGCGGACAACACAAACTGAAGTCCTCTCTATCTGGAGATGGAGGGAGAGGGGGAAAAAAGTCAATTTGATCTCACATCGCCGCTGCAATGATCCCACCGGGCGACACAGAGACTCTGTCAGCGGGTGTGAACCGGGTCGGCTAACCGGCAGTTTGTCCGCTGGGAGGAAGTAGGCGCTGTCCGTGGTGCTGAACAAAAACACAAAACAAACAAACAAAAAAGAGCCTGATGGTTTGGTTTTAATTAGAATATCTGATTACATGTAAACGGGGAGAGGCGCAGCTGCAAATAGTTATTTTCATCAGTGGCTCCCATGTGGATGGATGTTTTGATGAAAGTAGTGACTGTTTAGCTGATTCAGAATGAAAAACCAGGAGCAGCTTCGTCAACATCACTGTCTTTGCAGCTTTTTTTTATGTTTGTTTTTCTTTCCTCTCAATAATCTTCATGTCAACTCTGAGCTGCTTTTTGCTGTTTTGTTGAAGGAAACTAATACCACAGCATGATGCTGCCCCCACCATGTTTCAATGTGGGACAGTGTGTTTAGGGCAGGGGTCTAAAGAGACGTTTGGCGCTCAGTCGAGCTACAGAAAACTTGTTGAGAGCCATGAAAAAGCTCTACTTATAATCTTTTGATAAATATCTCCTATAAAAAGTTTGTCACTTTTAAAGAACCATTGTTTACTTCTTATTTTTTTTCTGGGCTTAAAATAAAACCCAAAAAATCTAGAAAAGATGAAAAATATTACTCACGCTTTTAGTGTTGTTCTATCATGAAAATTAAATGCAATTATTCTATGAAAGAGTTTGAGAGCAGCTGAAACCTGTATTTCTTCTTATATCTATATTTAAAAACATAATTAGTTTCTTCCTGGCCTCTGCAGTGTCACTGAGAGCCATTGAGGCTCCAGTATTGGTCCCGTCTGATAAGAGCGCCGTTTTCCACGTGGTTGAAATGGACAAGCATTGTAGCAAAAAAAATAGAAATGAAAATACATCTTGTAGCTTTTTTTAAATAATAACTTTTTCCATTAAAGCCATATTTGTTGAGTGCATGACTAAAAGTCGTTCTGATGTATTTTTTTAACTCAGTTGGAGACTTTCTCCCTGACATGTCCGCTGTGTTCCTTTGTTTTCACCATTGAACTGTTGGTCCACTAGTGCAGGGTTCTTAAACTTTTCCACGCCACGACCCTCCAAACAGCGTTAGCTTCTAGCCGGGCCACCTTTGCTAACGCGCAGACAATGCTACAAAATCCATAAAGAAACACTTGACTCTCAGAATTCCTCCCCCACACTTTTATTCACCGTTCAATACATTTGTTTAGCATAAATGTTCCCTCATACAATCTGATTTTAGTTGGCTGGGAGTTCTTGGGGGTCTTTCAGTGTTTGTCATGTCAGAAATAAGTGCAATTCTCGCTTGCTAGCCTTGCTAGCTTGCGGAGCAAAGCAGCTTGATAAATTTGAATGCCAGTCAGAAAGATGAGAATAGTAAATAACATTCTAGCAATTAGTTTAGTACATACATACCTTATAATGACGACTGAGAAAAAGATTAGATTGTATGATTTAAAAAAAACCCTCCTTTTTGAGTTTTTATGTCCGAAACTTCCAGTTCTCGCTTGCTAGCTATGCTAGCTTGAGGAGCAAAGCAGCTTGATAAATTTAACTGGCAGCCAATTAGAAAGATGAGCAAATAATGGGAAATTACATTTTAGTAAGTAATTTGTTACATTTTAGAATAATAACAGATGAAATTTTGATAAATAAAAATTTGCTTGAAAATGTTTAGATTACATTTTTTTTTTCTTTTTTGCATTTTTTTCCTATAACCTTTGCTCCAACTTTTTGAGCCTCTCTAGCGGAACAAAACAGCTGGATATTTACTCTTTTTACTAATCAGGAGCTTTTTGCAGCTGCGCTGAATTTATTTAGAGGTGTTAAAAATGAATAAAAATGCATGTGGCATTATTTAGATGTAATTTGCAAGAAAAATTAAAAAAAGAAGAAAAAGACTTTAATAGCGTGTTATTTTCCTTCCTTGTCACCATTATGCACTAATTGGAGTTAATCTGGTCCATAAAGTCCCAGTGGAATACGTGGACGGTTGTGGCTGTCACATGACAAAATAGGAACGCTTTTTGTGGCTGATTTAGCCTCTAGTTTCACCACAGACGAGTTCTCAGCTGACATGTGAGGAGGATTGAAGACGTTCAGGTTGCCCCCCTCCCCGGTCACACGCATTCATCCAAATGCGATGTTGATGAAATAAATCTATTGATTGGGGCAGCTCTGAGACAGTGCCTCCAGATTTCAAAGAGCCGCGCCGTTCGTGTGGATTTGATGGATTCCAGAAGCATCCACTCAGCTCCGAGCCGCAGAGTAATTGTGAGGGCTTGTCATTGATCCATTGCAGGCTCCGACTGTTTTCCCTCGCCAACAGCTCCAGAGAGTGTGATATGATACAGATGTCTCCCCTCCAGCTGTTTATACAGTTCAGCAAGGGAGCTAAGCAGACAAAAAATAAAAAATAGTAAAAAATAAAGAAGTGAAAGGAAATCTTTAAATCAACTTTAAAATATTTTATTCGTTTTTGGATTTAAAGGAGGAAATCCCACATCGGTCACATCTCAGCTTAAGCATTCTGTCAGGACATTTTCAATAATGTTTCCATCATTTGATAAATAAAAAAAAATGCTCCAAAACTAAAGATGATTGTTATGTTATGTCAGGACAGGAACATTATTGGCAGCAAAATGTCTTGAAGGGACAGCTGAGATTTTTTTTTAAAATTGTGGTTCTCTTGAGATCTTCTGAGCTGCCTAAGTATTTTGGACTTTAACCTACAAGGACTCAAATATTTTGTCCTCATTAAAAAGCCCGAGGGGAAGCACAGAGGTGGCTAACTTTTAGCCGCTAACAGTTATTTTAAAAATGTTTTGCAACCTCTCACATTATCACCACTTCAACCAAATGTGATTGAACTAGAAAGACTCAAATAGAGTTTTAAAATCACACTACACACTGTAAAAAGAAGCCTTACAGTGTTGCTACACTGAAGTAGCTAACTGTTAGCCGCTAACAGTTATTTGTTGTCTTAAAAATCTTTCGCATTCGTTGACACCACTGTTTCTCTTTAACATTATCACTGTTAAAGAGAAACAGTGATAATGCCCTAAAATGGCATTGAACTTAAATAGAATTGTATATAATTATAGATTGTAAAAAAAGACCTTTGTTGTTGCTCCAGGAGGAAACACAGAGGTAGCTAAATGATAGCTGCTAACTCCTAGCAATTGTCTTTCAAAAATCTTTCACATCCTGTCACATTATCATTGTTTCTTTTCTATACTGCGCATTGCTTAGTGAATGGAGCTCCTCAATGCATTTGTAACCATGTTCTAACCAGCAGCCGGACGATGCTAACACAGCATAGCATGGCTATTTCTTGTTTTATTTCAAAGTAAGTCTCCCAAACATGGATGTAACCAAGCTTAAATAACACACCTCAGTCAGATTTAGGATTCAAGTAATCTTTTTTTGCCAACTGGAAGTAATGTTAGCATTTTGAAGTGCTTTGTATACTTTTGACCTCCTGGTATACAGTATGTTTATGGGTGCTTAAACATAAGCACCCATGTTATGGGTGCTTATGTCTATATTACTATAGAGTATGTCTATATTACTATAGAGTAATTACTATAGAGTAATTACTCTATTACTATAGAGTAATACCAGTATAGTATTACTCTACTTTATTTTCCACATTTTTCTTATTTAAAAAAAATGAAATTTGAGTGTCTGCACCGGCACTTGGTGATTTAGCGGGTGGATGTTCACGGTGGATGAACATCCACCGTGAACAGGCGGTCCGACTATTTATGGGTCCGACTATTTATGAGTCGGACCGCCCATAAATAGGGCAGTCCGACCCTATTTATGTAGGGTCGGACCGCCCCTACATAAATAAAAAAAAAAAAAAGCTCTAATCTGATAATGCATTTTGGAATAAATATTTAAACAGTATCTTTTACATGAGCGTTAGCTTAGCCTTGCTCAAGCTAACATTTAGCTTTAGATTTTAAAAAAAAATCTGTATTTATATGGAAGACATTAAAAGTTATCTACTGCAGTTGTCTCTACAGAACCCCACTTAAAGAAATCTGAACTACTTACTATTAATTCCTAACAGAGGCCTATTGAATTTTATGTGCGTATGAAACATTATAAAGCTGCTTTACAATGAGTCAATTGCACCTGATATCGCTCACATGCGAGTATTGAAATGTATTGTTAAACTAATAAGACATTTTTACTATCACAATTGCACAACTGGCATAAATAAGGACAAGAGGTCTTAAGCTGTGGTGAATTAAGGTCCTTGTTTGTTAAGGATATATAACAATATCAAGTCCCCAAATGCTTCATATAAAGAGCTGAGCCATCTGTTTGGTTTCATCAGTGTCTTCCATGAAAATTAAGCGTAACCATCTGGAAGGAAAATAAAACCCCTCAGCAGAACATTTATCTTTACCAGAAGAGAAAAAAAAAAAGACACGCAGCATCTTCCTCCCCTTTGTTTTAAATTAAAGCATACTATCCCTTGCCATTAATTTTGTGGCTGTAAATGCATGTGCACTTTGTCCCATAAGCTGAATTATGTCATGGATAGTCAGCCAAAAAGCCACAAGGCTCTGTAAAGTGCCCACAAACAGCATTTTTCTGTTCAAGTTATTTATTAGCTGCTGCTCAAAGTTCAATGCAATCATTAAAAGTTGGCGTAATTTACCGTACCTTAATAAAGCTGTATTTAAGGTTACATCAACAGTCAGAAGCTCAGGTTTGGGAATGATGCCAAACCTAACAAGACGGATTTCCACATTAGTGTGCTCTTTGACTAGGCTATATTTAGCTGTAAATGCAAATACATGAAATGCTGAGATGTAATTTCTCAGCATTTGATGCATTCACACACGTTAGCAACAAGTTCAGTGCAATGCATGTCTGCGATCTGACAAGAAACCAGCCTTCACAGGCGCAAATAAGCAGTTTATTGCTTTAGCTTCCACTTTTTTTGTTTTTTTTTATTACACAGTTCAGCAATGTTAGATTTGGATGTAAGGGTTGGTGATTGAGTTCCAGAATATAAGAAAAATAAAAATCCCCGAATCCCATCTTCTAAGCACAAATGCACAGTACCAAGAGGAAAAAATTAGTCTCAGTTGTCTAGTTTGAATTTCTAAAATAAACTACTCTTTTAATTTATCATCTTCATTTAAAAAAACTACAACAAATATATAGGACATAGATAAAATATGAAATTCAAAGTTTTCATTATAAAAGATTAAGTATTTAATGTAATAAGCAGTTGATGGCACTATGAAGGGCCAAACTGTGTCCCTCGCTAGTAAATATGAAGTGCTTAGACTGCTGTCTGCTTTATGTAAAATTGACTTTTTTGAGCTTTACATCATGTTATAATATTATTCCCTCATCAAAAACGTACCTGTGGTGTTGCCCTGACTCTTTAATGCGTTTTTGGGAAATCCTTTAATCTCCATGGCAACCATTCAGCTGAGCAAACCGCCTGGTGGACCTAGCTCTGCCTCCAAGGCACAGCTCCCATTCAGAGCTGCACTTTCCAAGCTTCAGAGCTTCTGTTTTAAAGAGCAGCTCTCGCCCACGACTCCTTCAGACTAGCCAGCAACAATTAGCAAACACCTGGTGGACCTGCACATCAGCTGAGCTCATTATACGAGCTACTTCTCAGTAAATACATTACTAAAAAGTTAATAGAGGAGCCATGTTGTCATGACTTCCTGAAGGCGGAGTTTCAGAAAGAGCAGGAGCTTCTTAAAGAGACAGAGGCCCAATTTTAAAGCATTCAAATACAAAATCGAATTTCTTTTAACTCATTTTTGATATTCATGGCATTTTTTTATGACAACTGAAGGTAACATATTTACTCGATTGTGCTATAAAATGGCACTACGTGGTTTTAAAATTCATAATACTGCCCCTTTTAAGTATTCGTGGATTTTAGCTATTCGCTGATGAATGTGGACCCTAGCCCCCTCTGTACTTTGTTAAGAACAATACAAATAAAAACCTGATGCGGTTTCCATCCATTAAAAAGAGAGAGAGAAAAGAAAAGATTTTACCGTCTGTCCGTTAATGCTGCCTTTAAAAAAAAATCAGAAGATGCCACGCTGCCAGTAGATGTGACTAAAAGCCCTGTTACTATTGATTAGACTATAAAGCCGAGTGTAACGGTACATAACTGAAATTGATCCTTCCCATGTTATGAGATTAGCCAGCTCCTGTCCCAGCAGCCTCTCTGCTCCAAACAGAGGCTCCCCACCTCAACATGCTCGGTGTCGGGCCTGCTTTTCATGGTTGCGCGAAAGCTAATTTATTTGTATTTATCAAAAGGTCAAACGTGAGTCACGACGCAGCAGCCGCCAGACAACGAATTAAAAAAAAACAACAACCTCTGATTGTCATTCCTGTTGTGGCTAAAAGTGTTTCCCAAAGTATGAGGTGTGTGATGATTTGCAATGTTTGCTCAATGATGGCTTTATTTAATTAGCAGATGATTTGCAGAGGATAATATTCGTTCAATTGCTTGTGGTTAGTGAATTGGGTGTGGGTCAGATTAGTTAATGGAGAGCTGGCTTCAAATGACAGTCCTTAATTTGTTGTTTAAACTAATTAAGGATTAGTTGCTTGTGTGTTTGCTTGGAGAAGCGTTCCTTAATTTCTCACGAAATGTCCTGCGATAATTGGTTGAATTAGTTAATGAAGAAGTGGTGTACTTTATTAAGAAAACGGCTGTGTTATGTTTTGTTTTTTTCTTTGTTTTTGATCAGAATTTTTAAAATAAAGATATTAAGGGTCGTAGAACTAAATCCAGGGTCCTAATTACTTTGTGGTTATTGTCTGCAGTTTTCTGAGATTTTAAAACGTCGTCAAAAATCTTCCATCTTACTGTTGCCATGGTTTTAAACATTTTTAATGAAGGGCCTGAAAATGTGAGTAAAGTAGAGAGTAAAGTAATGCAGCATTGCCCCTCCCACACATACTGCTGCACACTGCTGGTCAGCTGGGAAAATGGTCCTGAAAAACAAACTCTGATTATTCATAAACCTGATAGAATCAATTTGGTATATTATTTATTTTGAATATATTTGCTCATGAGACAATATTACATTTAGAAGTAAGTAACCATTGTTTTTGCCTGTTAGCCTACGAGCTCAGGGGTCAAAAGTTCAGCCCTGGCGTCTGTTTTTGGCCCTCAGAATAATATTTTGGGGCCCCAGACGTAATTAAAGAATTGTAAAAAATTCCCTTAACCCTTTTTACAAAAGCAAGATTTCAACACAAAAATTTCATATTTTTCCAAAATTGACGGCCAGAAAGTGAGGAAATTGTGTTTTCCTTCTAAAAAGAAAAACTAACATGCGACAGCTTTTCATGTTTCAGATCTACAGTCATTTACAGGCATGAATCATAAATAACAAAATTGATGCCAAATTAAAATTTGGCATCAAATCTCAGAAAACTGCAGACAAAACAGAACAGAACAGTTTGTAACTGAGGTTTAGAATAGTTACAAACTACCTGTTCTAAATAAATCAATTTAAATTGATTTAAATTTATAATATAACTTGTAAACAGGGAAAAAAGACTTTGCTCACATTTTTCTTTAACTTAAAAGCTAAATGTAGCAGGAAAATGTAAATAAACTTCTATAGACACCATTATAACTGTAATAATGTGCGATTTGTTTGTGACAGTGGGAATGCTTGTTGCTTTTCTATATAAAAAAGAGAAAAAATTCAATCAGAGAATCTCATACTCGTTAGCATTGATACGCAAATCAACCCAAATTTATTTGACTGCTCTAACACTACACCAGTAGTTCTGAACAGAGAGGAACCAATCAATCACCTAGAGATTGGAATAATCCTCACCTGATTGTCTCTGCCCGGTAACCGGCAGATCAGATTTATTTAGCCAAGTTTAATTATTAAATGTAGAAAAGCTAGAAACTCGTTCTGTAAGGAGTCAAGAAACATAACGCAACACTATATGCTTGAAGCATAATAGTGTCATCATCAATAATAGTAAATGTTGTATATGAGATTCAAAACAGCTACTGCTGTGTGAAATGAACTCGTGTGAAATGTTTCTCCTCCATGTCACACAGTCCCAAAGAAAAAAAAAGAGCCAGAATCGGTCAAAATGACGGAATCGGCCAGAAGAAAGTCGGACCGGTGAGACTAGAACTAAACTAATCAACTAGACCATCTAGATGTTTTAACCTGATGCTTGTTTTTGCAGTAGGTGTGATTTAATTGCACGCACAGAGGAAGTCGTGACTGGGCAAAGCCTCTCAGCTGGAGTGTGTGTGTGGGGGGGTGTCGGCGTGTGTGGGGGTGTGTGTGTGTGTGAGGGAAAGAAGGAGAAAACAGAGAGCATAAGAGAGCATGAAACTTGGCAGTCAACACCAGGTAGCTTCTGCCCTGGTGCCCCAAAAGACACCAAGACTACACACACACACACACACACATCTCAGGTCCCAAGGTTGGCAGAGCCATCTGCCAAGAAGAACATGGTGCTGAGGAATGATAAAACACACACACACACACACACACAGTATTTGCTTTTTCTCTCTTATTTTCTCAGACAGAAACACAGTCTGCCTTGAACCCAGAGCTCTGGTAGTTCCCTCTCCTCTCTCAGTGCTTCTGATATCTGCTTGGTGTGTCTGTGTGAGGATTCAAAGGTGGCCGAAACCCGACCTCGCTCCGTCCCGGTGCAGACTTCAGGATTTTATCTGTTTGAAACATTTAAAGGGATAATTTATTTCTATCTGCCATCATTGTGGTGAAAACGTCAAGATGCTGTCACGTTTCGGACAGAGCGCCACTTCACTTCAGAGCTTGGCTTCAATTATTCAACACAGGGCTGGACAATACAGATGAAAATCGTATCATGATGTAAGAGTTTCATATCAGTCGATATTGATAATTATTGATTTCCTTTTGTTGTTTGTTTTAAATTTCTGAAATACTGTTGCTAGGTAACCAAAGAGTGAGTAAGTTAGTTGATGCCACTCACCTTGCTTAGGAAAATGAGCTGTTTTTCTCCAGACTGGTTCTGGTTCAGACCAAAAAGACTTTCTTGGTTTTGTCAAACCAAAGAATTTTGTTTCGTCCCTCCATGTACCCATCTGGCTTCTTTTACCATTTGTGAGTATTTTAGCAACGGTGAACGTTCAGGAACACTGGAGCTCTTCCTAGTGACCCCTGGTTTCATAGTCATTTCTCTGACCAAAGCCCTTCTTCCGTTGTTACTCTACTTTGCTGGCTGACCAGATCAAGGGATCATCCAAAGGGATTCCAATCTTCTTCCATTTCCAAATAACGCAGATCGCCATTATTTGGCTCTTCAGGATATTTTATGCAGTTGTTTTTCTTGCATCCCTTCCCATCTTTCTGCTTTGATGCAATCTGATCTGGGGAGTCTGCAGACAATTCACTTGACCTTACCTCGAGTTTCTGCTCTGATATGCTTCGTCAACTGCAAGACCTGACATACAGACGAGTCCTTTCTGTTCCCAAATCATGTACAGTCAACTGAATTGAACACATGTACACTACAACCAAGCATGTCAGCTCTATATTAAATGCCATGTCAAAGGGCGTGAATACTTTTGTACATGCAATTTGTTTTTAATAAATCAAACATTAATGTCACTTTGTCATGAAGGGGATAAAATAACACAGTGAGGTAAAGGTGAAGTGATGGAAACATCCCTGCAAATGTTAGCCAGCTCATTTACTCGTTGTTAGCTAATTGTTAATTTTCTGAATAGTGGTTCAGTTTAGGTTAAAACGGCGTGTGTGTTGGATTACTTGACCTTGTTTCGCTAAGTATTAATTCATAACACATATATAGATTGGAGAACACTTAGGAACCACTCCTACTGTTCACAGCTTAGTCACAATGGACTGACAAAAGCTTAAAGCACTCCCAGCAGGGCTTTATGATTCCCGTTTTGTGTGTGTGTGTGTGAGACAGCAGCACATGTTAGAGACTGAGAAAAAGGAAAAGAGATGGCGGTTTAGCCTCACTAGGCAGTAGATTAAACATTGAATTTTGAATTAAACAGAAATAATAAAAGTGAATCTGCAAAGCAGGGGCGGGGGGGAGATGGAGGAAGTGAGAGCAAGACTGAGGCAGGAGAGGTCTAATGACGTGGCTCTGCTAGCGGAGGCCAATTTACTGCGAGGTTTCGAAAAGGTCATCTCCTACACGGAGGCCTGTCTGTGACAAATTACATTATTTACATCAGGGTGGAAAGAGGCAGCAAGACAGAGGAGCACAGAGGGAACTAAAAGATGACAGAGGAGAGGAGTGTTTGTAATTGGTCTGTAGAGTTAATACACAAACACAAAAGGCCTTTTGGTAGGCTCACAAGAAGATAACCAAAGACAAATTACGATGCATTGGATTTTTGGGAAAAAAATCCAGTGCATGCGCTTCACTGTATATCCTAAACCATTACAGGTAAGCATTTATTGTAAAAACAAATGTAGATTTAAGGTAGCACTGTGTTAGATTAATGTTACATAAGAGCTAACGTAGCTGTTTCATTAACAAGGATGAGCTTTGTATTTCTATGCAAATTCTAAATGTGTAGCTTGAAGTTTCTGAGTTTTCTGCGTTTTTTCGGGTGATGTGTTACAATTGACGGCTTGAAAGAAAAATCCTGGCAGATATTAGAAATGAGTAAGAGCTACGAAGCTACATGGAAAACACATCCACATCCAGCACCGTATTTTTGAGCTCAGGGGTTCCACAAGGATGTGTGCTCAGTCCCCTGTGATGGGCCTTGTCAACCATAACGAGACAAACTGCAGAAATGAGGGGAATCAGCTGGTCATGCGGTGTGAATAAAACAATCTCCAGCTATGCATTATCAAAACAATAATCAATCTTTAAACTCCTTCCATCATGGAGGAGGTAAACTAAGAAACTTCTTCATTCTAGAGTCGATATGAATGCTCAACATTAGCCATTTTATAAAGATTTTGCTTTAAAGCCCATGTCATCCATGTTATTAAATTAATTTTAGTATTTATTGTTGTTGTGATTGTCTTTTGTGTTGTAGCAGTTACTGTGGGTTAGGGAGAAACATAATTTAGATTCTTCCTATATTCTTGAACATGTGGCACAATTGACAATAACTTTGATTTGATTTGGATTTGACACGATTTTATTTCTAAAACTGAACCATAAATACACGACTTCATCAACAAATTAATAAATAGATCGTCAGTACAGATGTTGGCGAGTTCGCCCTTCCACCATTTTCAATTTTAGTTGTTTTGTACTAATTGTGTGAGTGTTTTTCACCCACCTGAGGCCATTTTGAACCCACTTCGACAACCCAAATACGTAATTTTCTACATCTGCTTGTACTGTAAGGAAATAACACACTATGCTGTTCTTTTCTTCATAACTTGTTATATTTGTAAAGTCCAAGAGGGGATCTAAATGAAAATTTTGTAATACAAAGTTTTCAGCAAATAATATACATATTAATTAAATTCTATTTGGTATTCGTGAAAAATACTTACCTATAAAGAAAAACTTGCCAAGGTTTAAACTTATGAGAGTAAAATGGGTTGTGTACAGGTTCAAACTGTAGGTACAAAGGCCCAAATGGAAAAACTTTGACATGAAACACGAGTTGATCTGCTTTCAGCTCGTGTGTTTGAAAAGAGTGTGTTTTATGCACATGTTGATAAATCTGGCAAACTCTTAGCCAATCAATTAGGAGGGTTTAAAGCCGAGACAGTGTGTAATTAATATTAATTCAGACGAAGGGCTCGCTACTGATTACATTAAAATTAATGATACATTCAGGGAATACTATCCGAGGCTCTACTTCTCTAAAACCCCCTGCTGATAATCGGCCAGTGGATTCTGGTTAGATGTGAGTTTGTCCAAACTAAAAGTTAGTTTTTACAGTAGCTTTCTGTTCTGGGATGAGTAGGGTGAGTATGTTTTTGTGTACAAAATACAATACAAATATTGGAAGTAAAAAATCTGAAACAGAACCTCATATGTCAGTGCATTAGGTAATCATGCAATATGATTACTGCTATTTGATTTATAACATAATTCATATATATCATTATTTTCACTGCAATAAAAAAAAAAATAAAGACGTACTGGTGCACGGTTTTCCCTGAGGTAGTAGACCCAGTTCCTCTTGGAGCGGCGTGGGTGTGTGTGTGTGTGTGTGTGTGCGCGAGAGTCCCTTGGACTTTTACAGATGGGAAGCACCTTGTAAAGGCTTTCCACTTGGGGATGAGTAGAACGATAAATACTGAGACATAATATTTGAGAAATGCCTTATTTTTTAAGTATGACATTTTCTATATTCCTAAAAATGGGATAGAAAGATTTTTCTCCTTTTCATTGTGCTTAAATAGGGATTAGTTTTGTGTTGTGTTTGAAATGTAGGAAGGAAAAGTTCAACAAAAAGCTCAACTTGTTAGAGGCACAGATAAGTCTGTAGAAATTACGCTCTGCCAATTTTTCTTGGATTGACATTCAAATGCTGAAAAATCTGATTTTCTGTCTCCTCTTCATTAAATTTATTAAAAGGTGACAGTATTTTTTGTGTGAATTCATCCACTAAGAGCCTGCTATGTTTTTCAGTCTGATAATAGACAGATAAATCCTAAGAATGTACACTTACCCCAGATATTAATTTTTTATTAAACTTTGTAGTAATTATTAATTTTTAACATTTGTTAAAAATAGGGCTGTCAGCGTTAACGGATGATTACTCTAAAATGTTTAACGGGTTAATATTACGTAATTCAGATTAATTGCATCCCCTATTTTGACCCGAAAGCCTCTTTCACGCGGAGGGTTACCATATTCAAAGCAGGGCGTTCCTCGGTCAGCAACGCAGTGAAAAGTGAAGAGTCGTAAACGCGAGTGAAAAGATGAGCGAGGAGAGTCAAACTAGTGAGGTCGGCGGGAAATTTCACTTTAAATAAGATAATGGATGGATGTGCACAGTGGTGCAGTTGGTAGCACTGTTGCCATGAAGCAAGAAGGTTCTGGGTTCGATTCCCGGCCCGGGGTCTTTCTGCATGACGTTTGCATGTTCTCCCTGTGAATGCGTAGGTTCTCTCCGGGTACTCTGGCTTCCTCCCACAGTCCAAAAACATGACTGTCAGGTTAATTGGTCTTTCTAAATTGTCCCTAGGTGTGAGTGTGTGTGTGTTTATGGTTGTTTGTCCTGTTTGTTTCTGTGTTGCCCTGCGACAGTCTAGCGACCTGTCCAGGGTGACCCCTGGACAGGTCTCGCCTGGAACGTTAGCTGGAGATAGATACCAGCACCTCCTGACCCCATTAGGGACAAGGCTGTAAAGAAAATGGATGGATGGTATATTACTCATGTATTGCAGTGGTTAATTGTCCTTCAGCCAGTTTATAGTTAGCATTTCTAAATAACGTTTGGAATAAAATTACCTCTTTTTAACCTTCCAAAGTTAAGCATAGTGATTAATTGTGATTAATCACAGCGCTAGATTGTGATAAATCCAATTTTTAAATCGATTGACAACACTAGGTAAAAAAAAAAAATGCTGTCTAGTTAAATTAAATTTGCCGACTGTACTATTCTACTGAAATAGTTATCTTGATAAGCAGAGATGGCAAAGGATGTTTTTGAAGTAAAGTTGCTGGAACTACTCAAAGGCGAATTAGCTAGCTTCATTTAGCTAATTTAGCTAGCTAATTAGCTTGAATAAGTGCAGTTACCCTTTTATTTAGCGGTCCTACCACTTGTTATTATATGAGCAAAGTATTACAGGTCGCTCTACATAATGCTGTATTGGTTACTTGCATGATGTGGCTATGTAAGGTTAACTTAAAATAGTAATTTTATGCTGCTAGGAAGAAATTTATGTGACCTAGTTTTAGACCAGACTAGTAAACCTGTTTAGTAAACTGAAATGACTGGTTGGTGAATCTTTATTTTGGTTACATAACCAAAGAGTAGTAAAAGTCTATTGTGCTGTTAAAAGCAAAACCATATATTCATTTTAATATATTTAACGAGATGCAGGTATCTGTTTGTTATATTGACAGCTGGCTGTTTTTTTATTATTATTTTTCACAGTGATAGCTACAGCTAGCACCCCCCAACCCCTCTCTGTTTTAGCATTAAATGTCAGCTTAGCATTTCAGATGGCCCCTCCGTTGATTATTTCTCCACGGGGAGAAGATCAGCTTTGCCCTCACGGCGTCGCAAGTGAAGTGTGTACCCATCAAAGTTAATAAATAAGTGTGGTAATAACTTTTCATTCAAAGTTTATTATCAAAAGGCTCCCGGTCCTCATTTTCTCCTTCATTGCGCCTCCGTGTCCTCTGTCACTCCCGCTCGCCTCCAGGACGTTTATTACCTCTTTATCAACTAATTCATAATCATCCCGTCTCTCTCTCTCTCTCTCTCTCTCTGTTTTCCGTGGTGTCTCCCCCTCTCTTTCCTCTTCCTGTTAACCTTTTCCTATCTCTCTCACCCCTCTTCCCCTCTCTGCCCTCCCCCTGCCTTCCTTCTGAGGCCCTCTAATACATTTGTTATCAACCCACTCCCTAATTAACGTGCCCCCTCTCTGTCTCAGTCAGTCCTATCTCTATTACTTTGTTGAGATGTCTTCTTTTACGCTCTCCTATTTCTTTTTTTTCATGCATCCCTCTCTTTCATTCTTCTGCTTCCTCTTTTTTTTTTTTCTTTTTTCTTGAACAGATGAATTTACAGGCGACTCCTCATCCTCACTTCTGAGGCTCTATTATCTTCAGACAGACAATTTGTCTGTCTGAAAGCCAGCAGGACATAGAGATCCATTTTCTCTTGGAGTAGTGTGTGTGTGTGGGTGTGGGGGTGTGTGTGTGTGTGTGTGCGCATCTTGATCTCTCTTAGCTTCTCCCGCTCTGTGTTTTTGTGAGTTTACTTGCCGTGGCGCTACTCTGGCTGCAGTCATAGTCCTTGGCAAGCTCCCATGCTGGGTTCAGAGGGTGTCTGTGTGATAGTCATTAGCATTTGCTTTCAGTGTTGCCCTGTAACATTACATTCTCAATGGAATAGCTCTGAAGGTGCTGCATGTACCCTTGGAGAAAAAAAAAGAAAAAAGGGGAGAAAATCTCATTTGTTCTGTTCTCTTGGCACTCCCAATCTCACACGGAGGTCTGTGTGTAACATTCGCTGTAGATGATTTGCTTTTACACTCTGCCGTCAGAATAAATGTTAGAAATTTGGACTTGCACCACAACTACTAATCGTGCCCCCCCACACACACACACGCATGTTGAAAAATTCCCTGGCTTACGGTGGCGCTAAAGGTAATGTCATCTGGAATACCGACATGCTTCTGTGTGCTTTGTACAAAGACTTCAAGTCAGAGCTAAATTTGACCATTCCCCTCTTTTTAAAGAAGAAGTTAGAATGAAGCCATTCTTAAAGCCCTGACCTTTTCTATGTGTCTCGTCTGCCGGCTCATTTTGGTCTTTGGCTGCATTTTGTGAAGGTATTTTTTGCTTTAGTCTCAAAGATTTTCAGCTGAATGTAGTGTTTGCGGGTGAAATAAATACTTCACTGAGTTGATGAAGTGCTCCAGACGAGTTTAACAGCGGGGGGCATCGACTTATTTTGGGGGTCAAAATGAATCTACGTAGCAGAACGTAGACAACAACATCAGTAGCTTACAGGCTACTAGTTAACAAGCTTAAAGTGCTGTATTGTTATTAGCTAGTCATCCTTTAGCAAACATTGTCTTCATCCAACCGCATTACTCAACTCAGTCGGTTAGTTTGGGGGGAAAACTGAAAAGTTCTTTGCGTTTTGCTGGTTTGCTTTGTGATTCTAACACACCTGAGTAGCTCTGCACAGCAGCAGCAGGTCTTTGTTTACAGGTGTAAACCCAGCGCGAGCGTCGTAGCGCTCATGTTGCATTTAAAGGCGGCTTGGAAAAGCAGGTTACGACGTGTTGACAACAATTAAACAGTTTTAACTGCTGAAACACTGACAGAGGACACAGATATAGGAAGTACGGAAGCCCCTACTGTATCAAATCGATATAGGAATAACAGAGAGTTGGCCACTTTAAGGTAAAAACAACAAACAGCTTCCAGTCCAGGGGGGGCACGGCCCCCCAATGCCCGCCCATGCCGCCGGGCCTGTGAAATGCTGAGGAGTGTGGTGTTAAGAGTCGGGAATGCACTGCGTTCACACTGCAGGTGAAAACAAACACCCGTTTCACTCCAGATTTGGTTGTACAAGCAGAATGTGGGCGCAACATGAAACCTTAAGTCCAAGCTCGTCCTTTAACCCTCTCAGGCTCAAATTAAGTTGTAGTTGCAGGAAAAATCTGATATTTGGAGAAAATGATCATATGGGGTAGTAATATACAATTCAGACGTTTTTTGAGAGAGACATTTTAACAGCATTTCAACAGCATTTAGCTGTTTCAAATCTGCAACATCTACCTGGAGAGGGTTAAAAACATTTGGACTTGGTTTTGCAGCAAAATTTAGATAAATATGCTAAATTTAGTATTAGTGAAGTGTTTGTTGTATAGACTAGTATCCTTCTTTGTATTTGTATTCTTTATAAAGCAACAGATACTGATTTAAAATTAGCTAATTAATTAGATTTTTTTGATTAATTGGAAGAGCAGTTTTCAGTTTTTATCCTCCTGTAATCTGGAACCAATTTCTAGAAAACTGCAAAACTGCTGAAACACAGAGTTCCTTTAAATGAGGGCCTGTTTAGAATTGCCTTTGAGTCATAATGACTGGAACATTGATCAATATATTTGATGCTTGATGATTTTGATGATGGTATTTGATAAAATTGTTATTTTATAATTGGTGACCGTATTTTAACTGGCTTGTTGCTGAAATGTGATACAACAAATAAACTGGCCTGCAGTCCACTGTTAGCTAGCAGCTAGCAAGATGTAGGTTTAAACCAGGGTTACTTTAATAAGAGTGATAGGTGAAGCTTGTTAAGCTTCTACATCATCAGCATCCATGTTTTTAACTATTTGTTTGTTTTTATGACTAGCATTTTCTCTTTAGCAAAACGGGTATTTTGAGCCATCTGACTGGCAGTTTGTAGCAGCAGTTAGAGAACGTGTCTAGCCTTGGTACTGTGAGCTCCATACAGCTGGAAAACAATCAATTAAACACATGTTGTGGCATCTTATTAAACTGTAGGGACGGTATGAAGGTATTTCAGAAACCATAGCTTTTTATCACCTTTATACCGATCCATGTCTAATCAGACATGTGCCATGTTAGCATTTTGATTAGCTACTGCTGTATTTGTTTTAAAAACATGTCTGTGATGAGGTCTAACTCCTACTGTTTTAATATTTTGCCACTAATACCGTATGTCTGTTTACAGTCTTTTACAAGAAATGCACTAATCCTGGTTTTACTGGCAGACACCAGTTTTCTTCCTAACCACGTAGAAACACATTTATGTAAACTTTGTATTGATTCATCAATTCAAGGTAAAAGCCATTTAGCATCCAAAGGAGGTTGCTTGACAGAGGAGATATTTTTTTTAACTTAATTGATAATTAAAAGATTACAGGATTTATTGCTATTTGTTGACAAAATCAGGCGTCCCTCAACTTTATGTGTCAAACAAAAGGTTGACAGTAACCCTGTAGGAGCTGTAGTGCTGATTTTGTTTTTTATGTGGTAACAATCTTCTCTATTCTCCAAATGTCTGGACTAATGAGGACGGCTGCGAGACAAAAGTCTTTTTCTTCCAATGAAAACATCCAGATTAGGATAAACTATAACTTTTGGGCTGTTGTAAAGTTGTGTTTGGCACAAAGAAGCATTGCACATCACTTACGTATCACAATATAAGCACTTCATATTAGTCGATATCGATGATTATTGATAAGTTTGATCTTTCCTCTTTTATCCACAATTTCCCTTGACCTGCTGTATTTAATTTCTCAGTTTACTCCACGCGGATCATTTTTATATCTTTAAGCAGTGATGGGACATGGTGGCAGAACATGAAACTGGTTCCACATTCTCTGGCGCACTGTGTGTATTTTATGGACCGCACACTGTACGCAGGTGGTTGAGATTTCAAATTTAAGCGCACCGATTGCCTACATGTGCCTTGGCAAATTCCTTAATTTCCAACAGTCAGAATGGAAATTTGCGAGTTTGATGAGCTAGTTGGGTGTCAAGACCCGTATCTTCTTCAGCAGCGCAGCAGAGTGTGGCATTCGTGTGACTAGTTGCTTTAAATCTCAACATTTTCACCACAGTGTCACAAAGAAAACAGTGTGAACACTGTTTCCTACCAAACAGTTTCATGTGCGAGTCAATGCGGCAGCGAGTACGGATCTGGGGTTGTAAAAGTTGGCCTTTGTTCTGGACGTGTCTGACCGACATTGAGTCTGGACGGACCTCAGAGGAGTGAAGTACTGGGGGAGAAATGAACCTGCTTCTGCGCATGTTATACAACAAGTTACTGCTAGCTAACCAAAGAATGACTAAGTTAGTTGATGCCACCCACCTTTGTTAGATGGCCTTGAGAGGTTGAACGTCTAAAGCCTTTCCTCACCCACATCCCCCAGATTGGCGTTGGGTTATGAATCGGCATTCCATGTAAATGCATATCTATTGGACGTTTTTTCTATTGACATTAGTCACGTGATAGATATTGTTTTTGTTTGATCGCGTAGCCATACTAAAAACAATTCTAAATATCAGTCAGTTTTGAGATGTTCCTGCTAGAGAGCTGAATCTGAAGACGGTTTAAATTTTTTATCCAAGCGTTCATCCAATTCAACAAAAGAATGGCTTCGCCAGAAGAAAATTAAAGTTCTTTTTAAATTATTGAGCTTAAATCAGAACTAGAAATAAATCTGTGTAAAATTAGCAGTGGACAATCTGATTGATTTGGAGAACCTTTGGGAAAACATTGTGAAGTCAAGATGTGAGATGCTGATTGACTCCATTCAAAAAAGTCTGAATGCTGAAAGAGCGCACGCTTGTACAAACAGTACATTTCAGTTTGTTTTTTTTTAATATGCATTTCCCCAACAAAGACTAGTTTGTGTGTTTGTGGCGTTTTACGAGATGAACCTCACAGTAAAGGTGGAAAACATTCAGAAATGATTTATTATGGTCTCAATGTTCAAGTCTCTACAACCTGGACATTAAACAGTAGTGTACACACTTTAAAAGTAACTTTGCTTAACAATTTTCTTGTCACCTTTTGCCTGAAATGCTGCGTTCTGTTCCCATCTCCTTAATGACCCTTCTTCCTCCTCTGTTTGCTCAAAGGGTCAAAAAGAAGGAAGAGTGTAAGGAAGCTCTTTATTGTACTACATATCAACCCACAAAGGTCACAATGTAGGCATTATGCAAATGCCTTTACCTCCAACACAGCAAAGCATTTTGCGAAAACAAAAAGTTCGACTAAAGTAGCAGGAAGGAAAAAGTCTGCAGTTGCCTCCTAAAGATTTTTTTCCCCCCTACCTTCTGACAACTAGTGATTGAGAAGAAAAGCTCTTTGAAACCCGAGGAATAGGTTTCAGGTAATCAAAGAAATTCTGCACCTTCCAGTGAGTGACAGACGCAACCCAGCTAAGATGTCAAGGTTGTCATCTTGCTCATAGCAAGTTAAAGTTCCAACATCTATATTAGCCATATTTTTAACTGTTACATCAGAGTTTTTTTTGTGCGTATTTTGGATACGCTATGGAGCAGACTGGTGTGATTTCCAGTGACATTTTGTTATCAAGAGAGCATAATTGTTTCTACGCCGCTGCTTAACACTGTAAGGACGCAAATTAAACTGGCTGTGCCTCATTAACCTGTAGATGGATAGCAGCGGTTTGGTGAGGACAGGCTGCATGCTGCAACCCTTCACATTGCCCAACCAGCCGGTGGAGAAAATGGGTAACAGGGAGCTTCAGTCAATGCTCTAAGTATGTGTGTGTCTGATTGGTGCCTGACCATGTGTGCCTTTGTAAATGTGTCGGTGCGCGCGCATCGGGTCGGCGCGCACAGGCCGTGTAAATGCATATTGATTCTGAGGTGTTGTTTTGTGCAACGGACGGTCTGCTGGGTTTCGGTTTAATTAAGTTTGGCTTACACACACAAATGATGACAGATGAAGTCAGCTGGAGCTTGTTTCAGTGGGCTGATTTAAGAAAAAAGTATTTATTTTTCTTTTCAAATGGAAGACATTTATATATTTATTCTTTTCAGCTGTCGGGAGCGATATATGACGGTTTTAGGACGCGCACAATCAGTTCCTTACTTCCAGCTCGTGGAGCTTCACAGGAGCGCTTAACCTCAGCAGAGATAAGACGCGAGACAGGCAGGGCTGTGTCAAAATGAGCATAACAGTTCACAGAGGGCTTGTGTTTGACAGAGACTTACCCGCTTTATCCTCATACACTCATCCAAACGCACACTCAGATGGTCTGTTCATATTTACCGTTGTTCGTAAATCCAGCGTCTCTTCACCGCTGTTTATCTTTCTGATCATCTCCTCCATTTTGTTTGATGTGTCTTCACATTTTTGGAAATACTTTTGCTTCGCATTGTTTGCTTTTGTCAGAAACAGTTTGCGGCTCTGAGGTAGTATGGCGAGTTATGATTTGGTTCAATATGCAAAACAATTAACCGCTTCTTAAAAATGAGGCCATAAAAATGTGTAATTGCCACTTAACTAGGAAAGAGAATGCATGTACCTGAGTATTTTTAAGGCTCATTTAGGACGTTTTGCTTTTTATACTTCATCATCTTAAGTTTAATATAATAATAGTAGATAATGCTCCAGCAACACCTTCCTATAGATTTGACCCTGTAATAATTTCAGTGATGGGCATCGCTACCGAAGGAGTTAGTGGTGCTAACTCTAAAGTACTAATCATAAATATTAGCTCCGCTAATGCTAGAGCGCTAAATTCAACCATGTTGTTACACCCACATGTGTTCCAGTATAGGATATCGCCCTCAACAGGATGTAATTTGATATTTCACACGTACCTGCACGGTTTGCGCTTTAGGAAGTGACTCTTTGGAACAAACCATTCACTCAGGTTTTTAATTGTTGAGTAATGTTAACTCTGTTGATGATTTTACCTAATTAACTCGGACTTTGGTCAGAAAGCACACATGGGTAGATCTCAAACTGTTTACTGTAGATCTACAGCGATGCATTCTGGGTACAGAATGAATCTAATATACTCAACTGCGTCACGAGTGGCGAAGACCACAAAGTGCTATATAAATAAAATTACCTTTACAAATAAAAATGTCTGTCTACTAGAAGAATTGTTAAGTCGATAACCAAAACTCAAACACAGATGTCAAACTTTCTTCAACTGAACATTTACAAAATAGCCAGGTAAACTAGAGCTTCAGAATTTATATGGAAAGATGAATTTACGAGAAGTTCTTAGATTTAGCAAAAATTTGAAAAATTAGCTCTGTTACTATTGCATTAGCGGATTAGCGGATCAGCAGCTAAACCAGGAAGTCACAGTTTCTGTTTGTTGGAATGAAAAAAAGCTGCAGAATGAGTACTGTAACTTTCACGTCATGGATTTTATTCATGAGTGCAACTGTTACAAGCAGTACTTAGAATGTTAAATCACTACAATAACCAATCTCATTCAACACTATGCAAATGTTTTGTCTGCGCTGATGAAGAGTCACTTCCAGGATATAAACTGAACTACTTGTAGGCACTCAGGGAGCATTGAAATGTCATTTTAAGACGGTTTTAAATGTGGGGGGAAAGGTATGACATAATGGTGATGTCACAGCAAAAAAACAAAACAGCCTCATGCAGTTGAACACATTTAATTTCACACCTTTGATGCCACCGCACACAGAGAGCATCAGAAGCTTGATGTTTCAAACAGGATTTGATGTTCCACAGAATCCACCTCATTTTCTGACATTTAGATCTGTGTGACACATTTTTCAATATGTCAGTGCAAATGACAAGCTAGGAAACGGTGTGACAGCATCAACAGGATTTTTATGTCTGCAGACTTGTGGTTTTTACGTTGTGAAAGTTTTCGCCAGGCTCTGAGGTTGGATGACTGAGGAACGACAAATACGAGAGGGTAATAAAAGCAATCAAGTCTGGGATCCTGAAGGGCTTGAGCCTCACGTAATAGACAGAAACCAGGTCAAATTGCTGATATTACTGTAAATAACAAACATAAACACAGAGCCCAACACAGACACTACCTCCCACCACTTCTCCACACACACATAATTCCCGCCGCGTCTCCATACGCTCTTAATTCAATCCTCTCTGCTTTGCTCTTTATCTCGCGTTACTCTGTTCATTAGTCTGCCTTATTCTTTCTCTCACAGGTTTTCTTCTATCACTCTTGTTCTCTCAGTCTAATCGCCGTGTTATCAGAGCAAATCCGTCAGACTGGAGTCTTTTGGCTTCGTGGGGATTTGTAATATTTTTCTCATTTATTTCATTATGTCGTGCTTTGGTGATTGTAGTCAGAAGCAGCAGCGTTAGACATTTTTTTTCTGTATTTCTACAGAGTAAAAAGAGGGCTCTGTGATGTTACATGGTGTCAGAGTTGCGCTTCAATTTCTTCTCTTCTTGTTGAATTAATAAAGCAGCTGGTTTGATACTTATGGTTTCTGCATCTAAATCAGGTTTTTGTAAGCTTCTGTGCTCTAGCACTGGTATTTTTAGCAAACACCTTGACTTTCTCTTTTTTTTCACATTACAAGCACAGACATCTATGTATTTTATCAATGCTTAAAGGGGTAAGCCAACGCAAAGTTGTGGATAATTGTGGATGTTATATATTTTAGCAAAGGGGTCCAACATAAAACCGAATGTGGGAGAGCGAGCAGTTGGTATTACACAGCTCCGTGGCTAAACAGGAAGTATCAACTAATTCAAAACAAATTAAAGATTTTACAGAACTAACAATGGAAACTCCAGTTAGTTTTCTTACAGAGATATTCGGTTCTTAGCAGAACTGTTAGAGATTTATTTCTCTAAATCCAGCATGTTCCACGACAGCCATATTTTTTTTGATGGATTCGTGAGAGAACCAAAACCAAGCTGTGGTCCACCCAGCTTCATGATCTCTAACTTCCTGTTGCGGCAGTCTGTATGAACATTTGATGTGCCTTTGTTCAAATTTGTTTCCTTCCTATAAGCTTGTTGTAGGTTTTGTTCTTCTATTTACTGTATTTTAAATACCAACTCATTCAATGAATTAGAATATTTTTGAAAAGTGAATTTATTTTAGAAACATTATGATTAACTGAAACTCATTATATAAATTAATTACACACAGGTGTATCTTTTAACACCTTTATTTTAATGATCCATTCTGCTTTCAGTTTACGAAAACATGACATTTAAAATGAAATATTAAAAAACTGGCCATACTGCTAGGATTTTTAACATTACAAATTTTTCCCACAGTTTTCGTTTTTTATTGAGAACATCAGTAAGTATAGATACATTTGAAAATATGATCTAATGTAATCACTGTGATACAAATCTCACTTCTTTATGTGACTGGTGACCAAAAGAAGCGCATTGCAATTTTTTTAACCTGTTAACATCCACCCGCCAGAAGCCGCCAGAAGCTTATGCACAATTGTTTTACATTCCGAAATGCCAATGGTCACAAAAATAGTATACTAACTCCCACATGCTTATGGTTGGTCTCATTTGAAAGCTCTTTTCTTCTAGTTTCTGGGGATATGTGTATGAACTCTGTAGGTGGTTCACAACTTGAGTTATGAGTCTTCAAACATGTCCACAAATTCAGATTTTT
>CAEFZY010071102.1:0-28477 GCA_903066815.1 Brachyrhaphis roseni
GCCTCTCTGGCAGCAATGCGCGCTCCCGACACAGGGGGAACAGATTTTCACAGGGGAACCGAATTTCGCACAAGACCTCTTAACTGGAGATAGCTGCAACTGAGAGGATGTCAGGAGTCTCCCTCTGCGTTTTCCCTCAGGAGCTTTGTGGTTTAATAGTGCTGCACTGACAAAATTAAGGGGGCAGCCAAAAGGCCACCGTAATAACATGGAGAGAACAAATCACCCTGCTTCAGGCGGCAGCTTCATTAGAATAACGCGCTGCGGTTGCTCGGGGGGGTGGAGGCAAGCGTCCGAGCCTTGGCTGGCCGTGTCCGTGGTGACGGTCGCGTTGCAGGACTGATTGCCCAGAACGTGACCAGGCCTCAGGTATTTTAGGCCTGTATCAGTTACGAGTTGGTCATTACAAGAGATTGCAAAAGGGGACTGCTGCAAGGAAGCATTTAAATATTTCATCTTTTCACAAGCATCACACCAACACCACGCCAACCCTTTCTCATTTGAATGTCTTTGTTGGGCTGTTGTCGTGTGTCACAGTTTGACAGTGTAGCTCACAAGCTGAGGGCACAGCAACTCTTATCTCCTCTGACAGACACTGTAGTCAAGCGACCGCAGGAGGCTAAAAACTCATTTACAGTGAGTCAGTGCCACTGGAGTGAGCTCGATCGATACAACTTAAGACAGAGGAAAATTTAAAGTCACTGAATTTTTTGCGAGGGCAGAAGATTGGGACGGCACGACCGGAGTATTAGGGCCATGCTGAGAAAATAAAAATAAATAAATTTATGAGACTGAAGCCTTAAAACAATGAGAATAAAGTCACAATATTGGAGAATAAAGTTATAATAGGATAAAGTTAAGGTTGCTTTGTAGCATAAAGTTTATGAGAATAAAGTCATATTACAACTTTATTCTGACAATATGGCTTTATTCTCATATTATCATGACTTTATGCTAATAAAGTCATTTCTTTATTCTATTCGTTAATACTATGACTTTATCCTGGTGATTTTATTTTTATTTTTTCTCTTAGTTTGGCCCTAATATTCAGCCATAGGATGGTGCAAAGTTCCTCATTTTACAACAACAAAAACTAAATACATAAAAATAGAACCACTAAGATGGCACATCGCAGTATTTAATAAAGTTGAACAGTTTGCTGAAATGCAATGCTAATGTTAGCATGTTGACCATTTTTGATACATCTTATTGACCGTTTGACACGTAACATAGTGCAGTGCTGCCTTTCCGGGCTTATCGTGTGCAGAGAAAAGGTTTTTCTCCTGCCTAATAAACTTAGCATTTCTTTTGCCATCATAACTTTAAATCAGTACCGTTTCAGCTGCTCTACAGAAAACATCCCTCAGTAGCGAGAGCTGTCAGCTGCGAAACTCTTAACAGAAAGGTTACTGTATTTGTTTGTCTCACAAATCAGATTCTCGATTAATTTACTATCACTATCCTGCATGGAGAAAGTATTTTGTCAGTGTTTTCTGTTTCCCTTATTTGTCTTTGGGCATCTGAGTTCAGATTCTGTTCAGCCATTTTACTTTAGTCTTTTACATTTTTTTTTTTTCAACAAAACCAGAGCACAAACTGTTAATGTTGGGATGAGTGGTGTGTGTTTTGCAGGATGCAGCCGTACAACCACAGTCCTTCAATTGTTGCTCAAACTGCGTGACTAGCATGGCAACGCTATGAGTGTTCAAACCACACAGGACTGAACGGCTGCTGGCTGTGCCAAAGTCACAGGTGTCCACTGTTCACGACGCACCAGTGACATAAGCAGAGAGCAGCAAAGTGGATATGAATAGGTAAATCATAGATGTGTGTGTTTGCCATTTCCTTACCTTAATGTTTTTTTTTGTTTTACAATTAAATTCATCTTACATATCCTAGTTTAATAGATAGAGGCACACCTTAACGACTTAAAATGCTTTGGTATGGCTAATGATGCGGCAAGGCCATGATCAGATCTGACATCTGTGTGTTGATCTGCAGCATCAACTTGATCACAAATGTAAAGAGTAACATCGATTCCGCTCAAGCTTCACTGTCTTTGCAGCTTTTTGTGTTATTTGAATCAAATCGTAGCACATAATCAGTCCACAATCAGAGTCTGGGTGTGAGAGGTATTTGAAATTCAAATCAAGTTCACTGTTGATGCTGAGTATACTCACTGTTGATTAAAGAAAAAAGGAAAAGAGAATCGTCATTTCTTTCACTATTTGACAGTATTTGTTCTTAAGTTTAATAAGTCCATACTCATATGCTAACCTAAATTTTTTAAATACATATGTGTTTATGAAATCTGTTTCTAAAAGGAATATGGTTGACTATTAAATGTTTTTGTAGTTGAATTTAACATTTGTGTGAAGTTTTAATACCGATCTGAGAATCTGGTAAGCTTTTAATAGAAGTTAAATGATAATAGTTTCACATTTTTATTCACTAAATGGCCTTTTTTAAAGTGTAGCAGTGGGTTGAAAATGGAATACCTTTGATTGTTTTTGTATTTTATGCAATTAAATTCTAAGTAAATATATCAGTTTGTCTGATGACCAATAAAATTATTGGTGATTATATGAATGACCACTTCTTATGTTTTGATTTCTTCATTTCAGTGGCATACTGAGAACCTCCTTGTCTATTAAAAATTATAATTAATTCAGATAGTAAGATTGACTGATCTGTTGACATCATAGCCTTTCAATATCATGCACATAACAGTACACTTTAAAAAAAATACAGCGTTATGCTTACACTTTGCTGGGGTTCAACAAGTAGGTCACTGAATGCAGCGTGAGACTGAGCATTGGATCCACTAAACGCTGCAGCAGCAGGAGGTGATTTCCTGACTTTTTCAGGATGAACTTGAACTTGACCACAGCTGGTACATCAGGAAGTGAATATGAAAGGAAATAGTTAAACAGTTTAAGCACAAACACACAACCACAACTTCTCCAGCTTCTGTTGACATAAAACTGCACCATGTGAAAGACATGAGAGGCCATTGGCCTCTTGGTCCCCTTCTTTCAGTGCCCTTTACTCAGTGATGGGTTGGATCTCAGCGGTCCTGTATCTGAAGGGCAGCTCACCTTAACACACTGGTAGAGTTTTGAGTAATGTTAATAAAAATGTAGGGAAGGGAGTCCTTGACAACACAGGCCTGACTTTATTGCGCATTAGAACCCTAAGTGTTTGACCTAACCACACACCTCCTGTCTATTCTGGTAGGATCTTCCATGCTGGCGAAGGAGCCAGCATGGAGAGATCCAGAAAGGAGAGTGTTTTGTGTTTGTTTACACCATTACGAGGAAGGGTGACTGATCTGCTCATTCTGTGTAGGAGGGAACCTATTGACAAATGCTCCTTTTGTTTAGAGGAGGCATTTGCTGTCATGGTTTAGTGATTTTCTAAGAGTATTTTTGTTCCGATTTCACTTTAGTTTGAAGGTATAAAGGGGCAGTATTAAGCAAAATTGACTTTTTTGAGCTTTACATTATGTTATAATATTATTCCTTCAACAAAAACACACCTGGAGTGTTGCCTTCATGCGTCCATGCATGTTTGAGAAATCCTTTGATTTCCCATGGCAACCATTCAGCTGTGCAAAACGCCTGGGTGGGCCAAGCTCCGCCTTCGAGACGCAACTCCTCCCCTGAACTGTAGCTTCCAAGCTTCCAGCTCACAGAGCTCATTTCCCCCCTCGGCTCCTTCAAACTAGCCAGCAGCAATTAGCTGGTGGAACTGATCTTATTGTAGGAGCAACTTCTCAGTGCAATGTTAGTAAATACACTGTTAAAGCGTTAATAGAGGAGCCATGTTGTGATGACTTCCTGTAGGCAGAGTTTCAGAAAGAGCAGGAGTTTTTAAAGAGACAGAGGCCTAATTTCAAGATGTTAAATTATGAAGTCAACTTTCTTTTAAATCATATGTGATACATACTTCATTTTGTATCACAAGGAACTGAAGGTAACATAGTTCCTTGACTGCATTCCTTGATTTTCATTCATCCTGGAAAATCATTTATTGTAGATAACAGGAAGTGGTAGAAGCACGCAAGACCAAATAATCTAGATTGATACGAAACAAAGATAGCAAGATAGAACATAGAGAGTTATTTGCTGCAGGTTTGATATTAGCCACTGATACCACCTTCTAAGCAGAACCCCATTTTCAAAATCCTGAACCATTCTGCTAAGGTAATTGAAAATAAAATCCATAAATGTGAAGTTTCAAAACATCTGGGATAATGAATTTCAAGGCCAGCCTGTTGTCTAAGATCGAGAACTTGTGCTACAGGACAAACAGGAATGGGATCCAAAACTGCAGGAGATTCCTTAAGAATTACATATTATTATCAGAAAACATTGTACGATGCTCTATTTTATTTATTTTGGTGCTGCTTCCAGTTTTGGCCAATTGACAGATTCTTGAGCAAGTCAAAATATTTCAGAAATTCCCTGTTGGTCCATATTATCTGTTGGAACCACACAACCACCTTTTCCAACAGTAGACTGTGGAAAATTACTTAAAATCTTTGTGGTTACAAAATGTCGCGCAGTAACCGGCATCATTTCATTACCATAAAAGTTGAGAGAGGAACTATGAAAATTGCAAAGACGTGAAACAGAGAAGAGGTGAAATGACGAGGACCCACAACAGATACACACAGGAAAAAAAGTTATTTTAACCTTAAAGAACAAAGAGGAAAAATATAAATTATGGAATAAAAATAAGTAAGTTTGATCTGAGTGGGGTAGCTTTGTCATTTCATTAACGGCAGAAAAGATGCAAAATCTCTGGACAAAAATTGAATATAACACCAAATTTCTGGGCCAATAAACTCTTCAGAATTATACAGCTGCCAAATAATGACTCCCATCCATATGAATGCTCTATTTGCCGTCTCTGTGGGAAGCCGAGCCAACCGCTTGCTGCTTAACAACCTCGTGTCTTTAACGTTTATAGTCCAGAGACGTGTTTTGACAAGATGAACTCTTGCATAAATAAGTCCAAGTCACTATCAGTGGAAGATCTTTGTGAACTGAACCAAGAGCCATTGGCACAAGTATGTACAAGTCAGTCATGGCCCAGCCTATGTATGCATGTGGCCTCTTCTACTCATTCTGACGATTGAAGTTGTGCGTTAGTGAACATAAGCACACCACTGCTACTCAGAAAAGTCCATCAGTCCCACCTCTTTACATACTGCCACTGGTGTAGTGTTCAGTTGGTGCAACAATAACATCACGATGCTAAAGAAAGACTTTGCAATAAGTTTAACTAGCCTTTGTGTTTACAGTGTTTCCTCATACTTGGTTAGTTTCCCTGATCTCACCATTCCCCTGTGTGTTCACTGCAGGTCAACGGTTATTTTCCCTCTGCTCCTCCTTGCTTTCCCACAGTTACAAACACATTTAGTTAATTAAAGTCACATTATCCTTGTTCCAGTAATCCTTCCCCACCCCTCTTTTTTTCTTCTTGTTGTTGTTCATGTTTAACATTTTCTTTCACCACTCATCTAGTTTTGAGGTGGCTTCTCATACCATATCCATGTTAAAAACTAACAGTAATTATCTTGTTTGGTCCATTGAGTGTGAAAGAGCACTCCAGTGCAGTAAAACTTACTTGAAAAGGGGTTTTGTTGTTTTGCAGGAAAATAAAGAACTGCCACATTGATGCGCAACGCTGCGCCGTAAACTCTCGTTACCATTCAGAGTGAGTGGAACTTTAAAAACTCCAATGGAAAAGGGATCATCCCCCCACTGTGGTCACCGCATGGAAAATAACGTGATGCACAACTTTATTGATGCTGGTGTGTAATTCAGACAAAACCTCGCCTGCAGGGCACCATCTGCATCCCAACGCTCAGCAGCAAACAAGCCCCCTGCTTCCAGTTCTGCTTCGGTCACAGAGAGAGACCGCCTGTAACAAGCAACAACCCCGCACCGTCACATGGAAGCTCAGTCTCTTGCTCAGCCTGCTGTAAATAGCTGTGTGCAAAAGTTGACCCGGCCCTTTAGCTGCTTCCCACTGCTCCAGTGCTTGATAACTAATAATCATCTGTCATACTGAATGACAGTGATGTCAAAGTTTACAGATCCCTCAGTAGTAGTCGCCCCTCTTTGGTTGCTTCCACATTTTTGTCACGTATCAACCTTGAGTAATAATTAATTTTTTTTTTAGATTTTATATGATGGATAAACACAAAGTAGAGCTTTTTATTTTAAATGGAAAGTAATTAGTACATGGTTTAAAATTTACCCCCCCCAACAAATAATAATCTGAAATGTGTGGCGTGCATTTATATTCATCCAGCAGAAGTTCTGCTCCTTCTTTTCAAAGTAGCTCAAGCGAAGTGTGATTGGATTCATCAGGCGCCTCTGTGAGAACATCAGTTTTTTTCTTTCAGAAAGCTTTTAGTCTGAACTTTGACTGGGACATTCCAACACATAGATCTAACCACATAGAGATGTAAAGACTTTTTGGCTAAAGTGCTAAAATTGGCACATTTAAATTAAAATTTAAAGTCTTTTGCAGCCTCTACCATATTTTGGCCAACATCTTCTCTGTCCTTGCTGAAAAAAGGCATGATGCTGCCGCCACCATTTTCCACCAAAGTAGTTGGTTTCCCTCCTTTTTGTGAACTAAAAATGTTTAAAACTTGAGTTGTAACTTAACAACGTCATCCGTGACCAGTCTGCTGGTGTCACAGTGAAACTCCTCCTCTTCCCACCGAAACTGAAAGTAGGTCAATGCAATGTATTGTGGTATCAATAGTTCTTGCTGCTTCATGGCTGGAGGCCCTATATTTGCATTGAGCTAGGTGATAGGGGAGTAGTTAGGCAACCACATGCCAGCATGCAAATGGTTTCACAAAGTGAATAAAAGGCTAACGGGAAGACCTCCATTATATCAGCAGCTCAGAGACAGACAGGCAGATCTGTACACAAAAGTCGCAGCATGTGTGCTTTGGTTGTTTCAACTCATTCCAGCGTTTGTAGTTTCTGTTCTTGCTGCTGTGTTTTCTCGTGAACGGCTCCAGCTACTTTGATGTTCAAACTGTAAAAGGACATGCTACATGCTGAACGTAGCATGTAGCACTGTTGCTCTCATGGCATTCAAAGTGTTTTGCACGCTTAGCTTGCAGCATTTTTCTGTAAATGGAGGCAGCTTAGCTTATGACTAAACTATTCAAATGATCATATAAACATGCCATCACCATTATGGTATAAGTCTTTTTTTTTTTTTGAAAAAGTAATGTTTTTTTTTGTGACTAAAATATTTTTTTAGAAAGAAAGAGGTGGTGATTCCCCTCCCCCCCCAAAAATGCTATTGTAAATTGCTAAATATAACATATCATAGTATTAATCAATTATTGTTGGTGTTTTTTTTGTTGTTATTGATACTTGATTTGTTTTTGTTTGTTTTCATTTTGGTGAAATTGAAATAAATAGTGATTGTTCATCCACTGTAGTTGAAATTAAAAAGATGTTGATAGGTTAGAGATTAAATGTAGTTGTTGTATGTATTGATTATACAGGTAATAAATGTAAGATTATGTAAGTGGTTATAGATTGCTTTATACTTTAGTTTATACTTCCACCCGCTCTCTTGAATATGTCATGGTTTATGCAGTTTTTTTCCCCTAAATATTGAAAAAGTAGTAATAGTATCAAAACAGAGAATTTCATGTTATCATTAGCATTAGCTAATAATTCTCATTTTTCATGTAAGCCTGAAGAGTAAAAAAAACTACTGCCTGTTACATAATGCTGTTAACTTGAACTCAAAAAATGCACAAATGTTCAGCAAAATTAAACAGAGAAATGTCTACATCTCTACAGCTAAATCTTTGAATGTACATTTGTCCAGATAATTTATAGAAATATGGATCACACTCTCCTATATCACAAAAATCCAACACATGTCAAGCATAAGAATATGTGTGGAGACTTTCAGGGGTTTTGCTCGCAGGCTGGTGTTGTCAAGTTGCCTGTGATGCCGTAATTATGGAATTATTTGTTCAAAAGTCACAAGTTTGCAGCAGCAAAAAAATAAACACCCCAACCCCGAGGATTCGGATCACCCGACTGGAGCCTCCCTTGACTTGGACGTGCCCATCAGAATGGCCCTCATTAGAGCATGTAGACAAGCACACTGCAGCAGCTTTGACACTGTTCACTAATCAAACACTTCTCTGATTAATGTGAAGCATTAACGCTGGAAGCAGCCAAGAGGCTCGTGTTTTGTTTGGTTTGGTTTAGATTTTCTATCCTGGAAGCTTGAGGAAACGGTGTGGAAGGTCCCGCAGTGTTAGGGTAACAGACAGGGAAGAATGCAATATAGTCGGTTTGTTGGCAAACCAATACCCCCCGCTCCACATGCATAAAATACTGTAACCATTAGACTGGCCAGACTGGCAAGGAGGAGCAACCAAGAAGCCCATTGCAACACAGATCTCCACATACTCCCCGAATATGACAGAAAGGCATTGTTGAAATAAAGCCACAAGAAATTCCGTTTGGCGCCTTTAGACACAATAAATGTGTAGAAAAAGTTGCTGAAAATTGAACTTTTTGACCTCCAGGCAAATAAAGGCCTAATACACTTACAGTAAGACACGGTGGTGGCAGCATTATCCTGTGAGGACGTTGTGCTTCGTGACTGACAGGGAAGTTGGTCAGGGTGGGTGGGAGGATGAGTGGAGATAAAAAAAACTGGACCTACGCCTGGAGCGATTAATCTGATTACCGTAATCGTGATAAATCGATTATTGAAATAATTGTCATTTAATTTAGTAATTGACAAATAGAGACTTTATAAAAGGCCATTTGCAACAAGAGCATTATAATCAGAGCAGTGGCTTATCCAAAACTGTACAAAAACAATATACATTTTTCATTTAAAATAAAATAAACATTGCAAATATGTTCTACCCAGTTTTAGCTTCACCTGGTTCAAATTGTGCATAAAATATTCAACGAAAATCAATAGATCAGCCATACACTGTATGGATGTAAAGTCAAAAAGAAAGGGCTGAGCGTTTCTCGTTACTGAAAGTAGTTTTTAGCTACAGATAAATCCTGTGCTACAAATGATCAAGAATACACTGAGGGGCAACTGCATATTATTCATTCAATGATATGCTTATTTTCTTATTTAAAAGTAGAATTGAATTACTTGTTTATTTATACCTGTTAATGTATTTTTTAATATTTAATAAAAACGCTGAAGCGATTAAATGAGAAATCTGTAAAGTGTGGAAATTTTTTTAATCCAATTAGTCACCAGACTAATCTCTTACTAAAATAATCATTATTTGCAGCCTTCCAACAGAACAACTTACAGTTAGAGATACAATGTAGTGGTCTAAAACTAAACTCATGCCTTCAGGTCAGTCAAAGTCCAGACCTAAATCCAATGAAGAATCTGTGGAAAGACTCGGAAATTACAGACACACTTCAAATAACAAGCAGTTATACATAGATCCTGAATCAGAGGGGCTTACAACAAATGATTAGTACATAAAAGAAAAAGAAAACCATTTCTCATTTTCCTTCCATTTCACAAATTAAAACCTGCCACTTTGTGTTGGTCTATCACAAAAGGATTACATATATTTTACTATATGTAAAAAGGTTTAAGGTGTATTAAGAAGTTATTATTTTTTGGAGATTTTAAAGTCTATTATTGTGTCAGATCAACCCTAGGACATTAGAAGCCCAGTGTGTCGATGTTGATCACTCAGCATACAATGTGATTTCGTGCCAACGCCTGCTCATCCACCTGTAACACATTCTGACATAGAGGTCAGCACACATAAAGAGACTCCCTTTATGATAAAGGTCAATCATGTGGCCCCCAAGAGGGAACTTGTTATTTGGGGAGTTAAAAAGAAAACGGTGAGCAGCGACGTCCTAAAGATGAGAGCATCGTGTGTGAAATAGGTTAAAAAACAAATCTGAGGCTTTGAAGAAGCCGAATTGTTCTTTTTATTAGGGTTGGGCGACATCGACTTAAAGTTTTAACACGGTATATTGTGATAATATTGTGATAAAGATAAATCTGACATCTTTTTTACATAACAGGACTGTTATGCCTGGAGGTCATAACAGTCCTGTTATGACTGTCTTAACAGTCATAACTGTTATGACAGTCATAACAGCAATTACAGTCCCACAAAAACAAATACTGGTCTTGCAAAATATTCCCATTTGTAATGTGCTTCTTTAGGACACCAGATACATTAAAAAAAAAAAGTGATTTGTGTTACTAAACTCGACACAGTGTTTTCAAATGTATTGGTATTTATTGCTGCTTTCATTGAATAAACTGTGGAGAAAACAGAAAATCTGTCAATCCCCAACAATAAGGACAATTTTGGGGGATTTAAACATCATTAATTGGACTTTATCATGACAAAGATTAATAATATTTATCATGATAAATAATAAACGATAAGATAAATGTCCACCCCTACCATTTATTGATCTTTTTATGGTAAACAACACCCTACTTTGTACATTTGTTGTTATAAAAATCAATCTGAATTTTTTTAAAGGTTCAAAATACTTTTATTTGTGACATAACAGTTTCTATTAAGCCGTGGTAAAATAAAGGATTTATCTTATTTACTAGAGCAAGTTGGTAAAAATAGGAAGACATCCAAAACTGTTTGAAGAAGTGACAGTGAGTCACAGTCACACATATATTATATAATATATGATATTATATAATGAGACATGACATTATCAGATTGAAGTGAATTTATTTGCATCTCATTAGAAAGTTATTCAGCAAGGAGTTAAGTGTTATGTTTAACGGTCATTTTAACAATTTACAGAGACAGGATATACTTTGGAATTAATCTGAACTCGGTATAATAAAGTGAGGATCTCAAAGTCAGGTTTTAATTTGATTTTCTAACTAAAAGTAAACATAAAAAACACAAAAACAAATACATTTAAATGTATTTTCTGACATGGGTTTTCCAGGAGGTTCTTAGTTTCGTCTTACACCACGACTCATTTTCAAATGGAGTACCAGATTTGTTATTGTTTTGGTTTTGTTTCATCCGTTCCTATCCACTGAGCTGTTGAAGATCCAGCGCAGGACGCCAGCTGCATAGAGGTGCTATTGTTGACTAGCTCAAGTCCAGCTCATATTCTGCATACCAGATTCCCTCACAACCTGCCTCAGAATGCCTCACCTCCTGGTAGTCTTGACAAAGCCTTCATCTATGTAAACAGAGAGCTGCCGTGTTATTGCTCCAGAATCAATAGTAGCCCCACAAAAGGAGCATGTTACATTGTTTACGTTTGACGCTGCAAAAACAGAAACGTGTATGACGCAGTTCTCCTTTCCAAACTGAATTATAGATTATTTAAATAACAGGGTCATAAATAATTCTGATTCAGTTTGAAAATATATAATAGTATCCTTTAACAGTATTCACAATCGATTATCTTTTTTTCCCTCCTGTCACTCTTCCAAAAAGGTCAAATTTGCAGAGAGCACAGCTGTTAGTTATTCAATTCTCCCACCTGAGCTGTAGGTCTCTGCAGCTCCTCCAGAGTTGCGAGGAGCTTCTTTAGCTTCTTCTCTAAGTAATGTCATGTGAGATACTATTTTACTTTTCAGGTGATGGGTTGCACAGTGTGGTGAGGAGTTTGCAGTACAATATTTGGAAAGATCATGTGTAATTTCTCTTCCACTTCACAATTATTGACCACTTGTTTTTTTGTTATTTTTTGGTCAGTCAAATGAAATCCTACTAAAATACATTAAGGTTGGTTGTTGTACTGGGAAAACATAGGAAAAATCTCAAGGGACATGAATATTTTTGCAAAAATATTGTAAAGGTATATAGATATAATCTTAAACTTTGTGAGGAAGAGAGCTCTGTGTTTTGATCTGCTGACCTCCAGTCAGCAGGTCAGATAGAATAAAAATAAAAAGCAAATCCTGTTTGTGCAGTGACATATTTTATTTATGGTGTTACTTTTAATCTATTATCTCTTAGTCTTCAAATACAAATGTTATGGGTGAACTATTGAGCCATTTAATACTTCATATAATCAACAGGCCTTCCATTCAGTTTGATTTAATACTGTTGTGAAATGCAGTTGAATAATAGTGAGTCAATGGTGGTAAGGTCTTCTTGCATGAGTAATCATGGAGTAACTATCTGGTTTCTCAGGACAGTGTCCTCATTTTCTGACTCATTGCCAAGTGATTCTGAGCTACAGTGCTGATTTTAACAGAAGCTTCAATTCTTCACTAAAGCAACAAATTGGTTTCACAGCAACATATTAAAAACTATATTAAAAAATCTATATTTTCTGTATTTGCATTCAGGGGTTTTTTTGTGTGTACCTAAGCAACTGATCAGTTTCTTAACAAATAAAAGGAAAGAAAGTCTAATTCAGTCAGACCAGAAATAAGTTTGCCTTCTACAACATGTTATTAAAGGTTAAAGTATAGAAGTCATGGGTAATTGTCATGACTTAAAAAAAATGCTATGTTTTTAAATAGGTTTCTACTGTTTAGTTCAAATATACTACATTTTCGAACATACCAATCAGATTTTTACATGTTGGCAAAGTTTTTTAGGAGCAACATGGTTCGAATGAAATGTCTGTAATAACTTCCTAGTATTTAATTAGCATGACTTTATTAACAAGCACATTTTCTACTGAAACCTCCAGACTACAAAATTAAAGAATATGCAAAAAACTGAAATTATTATTTTAAAAAGCTTTGATTATGTTATTGCTTCAATGCATTCAACAGCATGTGTTTCTTGTTTTAAAGTCAGAAGTTAGTTAGCATGTGTCCTACAAGCTGGAAGGAAGGATTATAAACTCTTTTTTAGTTGTCTCCAATGTCTGACATTGAGCTCACATTTAAAAGTTTCCATGCTAGTTGTTATTGGCACATTTAGAACCTGTTTTAATTTGGCTAATTAGCTATTTAATACAGTTGCTTAAAAACAGGCTAACTTCTAACTGGCGGTATGCTTACTGTAAGTGAACTAGTTTTTTGTTACTGAAAAGCCTGAATGCACCATTTGGGCCGGAGTACGTTGCAACGTGACGTCAGGCGCACGCAAGATCCCGCCCGCGAGCTCGCAGACATAACATGCTAAATCTTAAATGTATGCGTGATGTGTAAAAGAAAATGAGACACAGTGTTTTGCTATTAATTGTCAAAACAAAGTCATCTAGAACACAAGATCCAACATGTCACAGGTCAGTAAAAAAAATTTTCATTAAAAAAATAGAGGGAGGAAGTATATCAGTTTTGCTAGTTTAGTTAAACGGTCAGTAGAAATTATGTTTGTTTCGGTTCAGTTCAAAAAAGTGTATCAGGATGCTGTGACGGCCAAAGGAGCTGTTAGTCAGTTGTTATGGCTACTGATCTGTTTGTAGCGTAAAGCCTACATAGAACAAGAAAAACAAGAATATGAGTGGTTTTGAGTTGTTCTTCAGCGGGTTTTCTGCGTTATTTTCCATTTCTGTGGTTCACTTCACTAAATTAATAATACCTGCTTCTACAGGTTTCATTTTTTTTTAACGAAATTGTTCTACTGCGGCTGCGCGGCTAGGGATAGCAAGTACAAAATCGTCTTTTTGCCCTCCGGCATTGTGCGCATGCGCGACATTCCCGGATGTAAATTTTGCGGAAGTAAACAATAACATCCGTCCACACAACCTCTGTGTGCATTGGCAACTGAAACAAAGCCACCCTTTTTAGTCACAACTGCAGTTAGCGTTTCCATTAGTCTTTTTAGTCTTTAAAAAGTTAAAGACTGATAAATTCCATATTGTGAAATCAATACACAGACATTTTTTTTTATTTAAATGACTCATTAAAGTCTGATGTAAATGAGCTCTGTTAAGTAGTAGAAAGAACACGTTCAGAAGGGCATTGTTCCTTTTATGCATGTAGCTTGCGTCAAAAACAAAAAGGGCTTATTGTCTGCATAGTTTTGCTGCTTTGAAGTAGTTTCATTCATTACGTCTAGCCATAGACTAGCACTGTTTGCAGTGAGCTAGTTGTTACATCAAAGTTAAAGTACTTAACTCTATTTTTAACAGAGTAATTGAGTAGCTTTTTGTACTTCCAAGGAAAATTTTACAGCTCCATACGCTTTAGTTGAGTAGAACTATTGTCATACAATATAACATTACTGTCACTTGAGTACAAATTTTGTTAACACCTACGTTGTCACAGTTTTTCGTCTTTGAACATGCGGCGGTACCTTTGATGTCACCGAGGTTTATTGGGGGAAACGGACCGGTTGCAAACGGTACAGGTATAGTTTAAACGTCTGCAGCAACCATTGGGTACTTTCTGCGTAGCCTCACACCCCCTCCCATCTCCAACCCCCCTCCTCGGTTCGCCTTCTTACGCAAAACGCAGCAGAGGGTTGTGATTTGCTGAGCTGAGCCCTCCCTCTTCAATGGTAACTTATTACAGGAGTTTGCAGGCGGAGCTGCTCCCCACGAAATAAATTGCGAGTGGTACAATTGGAGGAGTCGGGTACGAAACTGTCCTTTCGCGTTTCCTGTGAAGGACAGTGAACAGTCGCAGCTTTTTTGTTTTTAAAACTCCGGTGAAAACCTTTACAGAACGGGGATATTCCTGTGGAGGTAACATGGCTGGAAAAAAGGAGAGCGACGGAGGATGGAGGAAATTTCTGTGGAATTCAGAGAAGAGAGAGTTTCTAGGACGAACAGGGGGCAGTTGGTGTAAGTACTCCATTTTCTTTTTCTTTTTTTTCTTCCTCCTCCCTTCATTGAAGTGAACCAGTTCTCGACAGACGTCTGTCGCAAAGGATGGCAGCCCCCAACGTTATTTCAAGGGAGAACGGAAACCATGTTTTTTTTCTTCTTCTTCTTCTTCTCCTCGTTTCCTCACTCTGCAGACAGTCAGCACCTGTTAGAGCTCGGTGGCTCTGACACGCCGAGTCGTGACTTCGGTTTCCAGTGCAGACTGTAGTGGAGAAGTTTGCCTGCTAAATCCGTGACAAGCTCAACTGTGACTCCGGCCACCAAACACGAAACCGGTTTCCTTTCGAAGAGTTTGTCCCCCGGATCAAGAGTAGTGAAAAAAATATATATATATAAACTGATTAATAAGCTCGATGAACCAATCAACTTTCGCTTGAACTGAATGACATATCTGCTGTGACGGATTAATTATTTATCTGGATTCAGATAGGGTTAACTGATAATACATTGTAATAGACAATGATTACCGTAGGCGTAGCCTATGTAGTGCCAGTCAATTATTATTGCCCTTTAGAAAAAGGTCATCTTGAAGGACAGATTGTTGTGGGCCAGGGCCGTCCATTGAACGAGTTTGGCTTAAATGTTTGTGATTTCCTCCACGCTTTTAATTGTTTTTTTCTCCCCCACCAAGGAGAAGTAAGCGGAAACAGAGGACATATCTAGAGTTATAAAGCGGATGGCTAATTTAGCTAGGCCTCATCTTTCTCTCACACCCCGGATTATTGAATCCAACTCTTGATAATCGTTTTAGCGCTGTTTTCAATACTTTAAGTCGGATGTGGAAGCTTGACTAATGCGGGCAGATCAGCGGGGATGATTTGATAGGATAACCCAACAGTCGTTACACAGGCCTAATTACTGCTGCTAAACCGTTTTACCAATTAGAAATGATCTTTTTTTTTTTTGCTTCTTTTTTTTTTATTCGGCTCCGGCGCGAGTCTCACCGTTTGGGAACACGGTGCTGTGCTAGAGAGCCGATCACGACTCACATGTCTCATGGGCCGCCCCTCTGTCTGCCTGTCTCTCCCAGCTATTTATTTATTTATTCCCACCCTTTTCAAAGACGTGAGACTGGTTGGCACGCTTTCCGCAAGTTTAATTCGCTCGTTACTCAGAGCTTAATGAGAGCTGGAGGTAAACAAGTCTCATTCTTCGAGGTGGGGGAAGGAAGAATCCGAGCGGTTGTAAACGCACCACCTACAACTTGCTCGTCTCAGCTGGCGCGTGCTGCTCAATGGCGAAGCGAACTCTTCGGAGCGACTTTCTTCTTTGCGCAGATTTCAATCAGCACGCGTCACTACAGAGCTAATGTTACCATGCCCGCAGTTAGACTTAGCGAGAGTCCGTGCTGTGTTTGTTGTGGAGGGGGGAGAGAGTGACGCCCCATTGGCCAAAAGTGTCCACTGAAAGCAACAGGTTTATCCGTGGCGTCCTTCAGTAGCCGAGAGGAACCACGGCCTGCCTTTTGAACTGCCCTGAGCTACACGGAGCGGTCGGTGACAGTCTGAAAGAGGCCCGGTATTTCGTCCCTGCGTAGACATGTTTGTCTAAAACTGCTGTAGTTTCAGTAGCCTGAAAACTTTCCTGAGCTTTAACAAACAAATCAGCGGGGACGGTCCCTTCACAGGACGAGGCGCCGCAGCACGCAGTGGGGGAGGGGCTCTCCATTCAAACTGCCTGTCAACCAGACTGCCCTCTTCACACACTCCGATTCTGAGACTATTACTTGTTCCGGTTTGTTTGGAGTTGTTTTGAAACTCACTTACCTGGAATCAAGTAAACCAGAAGCCATAAGAGTTGTTTTTTTTATTTTATTTAATGTTTTTTACTATTGTTAGTATTTTACAAAGGATGTTTCATTTCACAGTTGGAGCTCGATTCGCATCTGCCTCTGGGACGTTTTGTTCCTTCCTTGACCATCGATGATTTAACGCTATTTTCCACAATTAACTTAGCTTGAACGGAAATGTGATTATGTGATTCCAATAAACATTACTCACCTGCAGCAGATTGCAGAGTTATATTAGTTTGAGCAGAACCCTGACAATGGATCAGAACCATAATAAACGCAAATTGCATGGAATACAAAAGCTTTTTAAAGTCTCATAGGCTGAAATTTAAGTATACATAAAGCTAGAACATTTTAGGGTGATGACTATAAGTTTTGAAATTACTGATAGAAAGAGAATGGTTTAAGTTCATGGGAACAAAATGAGTTGCTTACAGGCATGAAATGGAAGAAGGCAGAGACAGAATTTGCGCCAAAGCGGGGTACGACTTGGTGAAGAGAGAGACTTCACCCAGAGCTGTTTTATTTAATTATGTTGCTGAGGCAAAATGTAATTAATAGAATTAATAAATAGACAACTGCTCAAAACCAGTTCCTTCATTCGTTGAATTCATGGGTACAAGAGCAGAAACGCAACAGTCGGAATCGTACAAATTACATGATCAGCTCTCATTCATGACCTTCCAATGCTGGAAAATCCCAAGTTTTTTCTCCCCCTTTCATTAAATGCATCTAAACTAACAACTTCCACTATGTTGGAATAAGATTAGATACATTAATGTATCTCATGTTGATGCATCAATGTACCTATGGCTTCTTTGATGTAGATACATTGATTCTGCTGTGTTTACTTCATTTTCTTGTTGGATTCTAAGCTATTTCCTCTATCACAGTCCTACAGCACATCATGTTGTTTTTTACTGCTCCTCAGTCCTTAAAAGTAAACGTGTGATCTGCGTCGCAGACCTCTTTAAGACCACTGGAAATCAGTATCAATTAGTTAGGCTTGGTGCTATTGGCGGCTTCACTAATTTGATATGAACATATTCATGTTTGGATGACTCCAAATTTATGTTGTTGTTTTTTTTTTTGTTTGTTTGTTTCTGATTGGCTGGCTTGCCTGCAAAGCTAATACATGAGGAGAAAAACATTTGTTTTTGCAAATTCCCTTCACCTTTTCAAGACAGGCAGCGAGTGGCACAGTGTTGGAGAGAGAAATAACTGTCGTCCTCCACGTGTGTGGGATGTCAGCAAGTCTACAGTTACTTCCTGACAGGTGCGTCACCGCGCCAACGACAAGTTCAACTCTCTCTAGAGGCGTTTTGTACCCCCTACCTCCTTTTTTTTCCTTCTTTTTAACCCGTTCCCAACTCTAGAGCGCTTGTGATGAGATCGTATGGGTCAAAAACATGTCGGTCTGTTGGGTTCAATCACGTGCGGGAAGAATATCGGAGCCAACCAGAGAGCTTGAGCAGGGTAGGGCCCAGTGAGCCCGCTCATTCCCCTGCTGTCTGTTTGCAAGAGATTATTGTTCAAGAGGTGGAGGCCGTTGACTCGCCAAACCGGTTGATGTGGACAAGAACCTGGAAGTGGAGGGAAGAGTTTCAGAAGGCGCAAGTGAGGAAGACGAAACAACATGAACTCTTTTAGAGAGTGTAATGGTGTAGAGCGTGCTGGGGTTTGTTTTATGTTGTTTTGTTTTTCCCATCTTGACAAGGTCAAGTTTAGGCAACACAACAAGCTGACCTTTTCTAAGCATTGCTTTAAAGACACAACGTTTGATCAGCGGTTCTGTTGAGACTTGACAGTTTTAACTACCAAGCAAGATAAACTGAACTGTTACAGGGGTGACTGAGCAAAAAGACTCCTTCCGAGCAGCCAACAGCAGGATCACACTGTAGCAGTAATGTATGTCATCCCCTCCTCCCCGCTCAATGAACCTTAATAAAACTCTGCCAACAAGGAAAACTAATAAGCTTCAGTCCACTACAGGAACATAAATAAAGGAGCTCTTTGTTTATTGAGGTGAGGACAGCGTGTTTTATCCAGGAACCTGTTCGGGGTAGACGGGGGGTGTGGGGTGTCCACATGAGAGCGAGCGGTGGCGCCTGACAGTGACTCAACCCATCGCACTGGAAGCGCGACTCTGCAGCCGTTACATAATTGGAGTAACGTTTGAATCGGGCTGGAAGTGTGGAGAGACTCCTTTCACCGCCAACTTTAGAATGAGGAGAGTTTTAACTAATTAAATGTGTATTATTTCTCAAATTTCACGCTAGGTTGAGCTTATTTAAAGGGAAAAAATAGATAAATAAGTCTGAGGAGCTTCAGCTGTTAAATGCTTCGCTAAGTCCATAAAACAACAAAGAGTTTTAAGAGCTACAGTCCGGAATAATGTAGTAGCTGCTGACTGCACTTGCACAATATATCAAATCAGAATTATTATTGTCATAACAACTAGGCCCTGTCACAATTACAGATTTTACTGGATGACTATTTTGTCCCAGAAATGATTGCAATAAGCAATAATATGTTTCATTTTTGGATTATTCTCAACTCGTATAATAATAATCACAATGGATTCCTAATGCAAGTACACCCTCTCAAAGATGAAATCTTAGATTTCTGAAAAACATTTTACAACACACCTGGAAAACAGTTTAAAAATCCCAAATAAACAAATAAAACATGCAACACAACAGTAATTATAAGGGATTATGAAGTGTCAACAGCTGAAGTTGCTCTCAAAAGATAGTAATCATTCAGCTCAAGACAGGGAAAACACACAAAGAGGTAGGTGGTGCAAACCAACTACTTTGTCCTGAGTGTCATATATCTGCAGCGTTTCTCAAAATGGCGGCTTTCCAACGATATTAAACGGGGGCGTCTCTTTAACGACTCTTGTCCAAATGAAAATGATCGCGCTCACTTGAATTTATTGTGTGATTAATTGATTTATCGTGGCAGGCTTAATAACAATTTGTGATGCCTATTGCAATGTTTGATGCCACTGTTTGGCTATTGCTCTTTTTAAAGCCATGTTTTCATTATTTTACATGCCAAAAGTATATTAACTGGCCAGTTGTAATAACTTTTACTACTCCTGGTTATAGATTCAGTAATGGTGGCGAGAAAGAAAAAAAAAAGAGTATTTATTTCAGTCAGAATTGCATGTTTTCTTAACATGGTGCATTTAAACTACAGATTTTTATTTCTCCCCATGGACAATAAAACCTAAAATAAAAATATCTCAACAGGTAAGTAGCTCTGATTCCAACAGAATATGAAGAAACTTATACACATTTCTGCATCACAGCATCTAGGTTTAACTTCTGCAGCTTTAATTCAGCTCCAAAAAGTGCATCAGAGTACAAACATAAGGCAGCTACAGACCCTCTAACTGGGGGAAATTGAAGCTTTTTCAGCATCTAACATGACTGGTGCGTCTCTAACCGTCGGCCCTCTTTCCACCTGTTTCTCTTTCCAGTTAAAATCTTCCTGTTCTACGTGATTTTCTACGGATGCTTGGCTGCGATCTTCATCGGGACCATTCAGGCTCTGCTGCTGACGATACACGAGTTCAAACCCACCCACCAGGACAGAGTGGCTCCCCCAGGTAAAACCGGGACCCCCCCCCGACCCTCCTGAGCGATTCGCCGGTCACCAAACGACAGCGTGGTCGGACGGCCTCAGGAGAAAGTAAAACGGTCTAGGTGTGCTTCTAAGCAGCTACTCTATCCGGAGTCTTTCTGACCTCGAACAGGCTCAGCCATTTTGTCCTTCACTCTCTCCCAGCCAGTCAATGGTTCCCCCCTCAGGCTGCGGGGGAACTGTAACGATTTGGGAGTATGAGTCACAGCAGCCTGCTTTTTACACGGAGAGCTTGTTGAACATTGTTTAGAGGAAAATAATGTCGTTTCTCATCCCTGAATGAGCTTGCATCCACCTCTGCGAGGAGACCGGGGGGGACAGGTGTTTAAAATTCGAACGCTGCCGTTGCATTAGAAGCATTTAGAAATCTGCAAGCTTAGAGAGCGTTTTTCTTTTTTCTAAGTTGTTTTCATAGGTGCCAAGCCTCCCGCCCCCCAACCCCCCACACCTCCTCCACCCCATCATGTTGCGCCAGCACTTGTGTGTGCAGCACATGCTTCGGCCTCTGCGGTATTTTTAGCAGCCATTGTAGACGGCCGGCTCCGCTTTCCTGCTGCTCTCAAACCACCGACAATCGACGAGATCAGCAGAAGCCTGGCAGAAAGTGTTGGCCTGACGGTGAGCTGAAGCAAGTTTCCACTAGAGGAACGAACAAGGAAGCACAGAGACTCTTCTTTTTTTTTTTTTTCTTCGTTCTTGAGCTCAACTCGCCTCCCACTCTGGGGCTGAAAGTTTCCATTGTGAGAGAGAGAGAGCCACACGTGAGAGTGGATGGGTGGGGGCAGGGGACTGGTGAACTTTTCACAAGTGAGATTCTGACACTCTTCTCTCTCGCCCGGCCTCTTGCTTAAGTACTGTATATGGCGACGCATACATCCACCCAGCAGCTTAAAAAAAACAGTAAAGTAAAGAGGAAAGGTTAATGAAAGTTATGTCTTTGATTGCCGTTAGAGCCCATCTCACTCTGCCCCAGTGCCACGCCTTCACTTGGGAGCTTTTGTGCGCGAGGTCTGTGGAAAATTACCACTCAACAGGAGCTGCCAGAGACCATCCGAGGAAAATCCCCAAGACCCCACATTGCCTTAAGATAAAGAGCAGAACCTTTGTTTTCTCTCCCCGCCCTCCCACTATTCATTAATCTGCAGTGGTTTTGTTTTGTTCTTGTTGTGTTTTTTTTTTTTACATATTGGTTATAATTTTCTCTGATTTCCTTCTTCTTACCCAAACTTTTCGATGTTCCTCAGGTCTTTCACACACGCCCCGCTCCGACAAATCTGAAATCTCTTTCAAGATGAGCGACTCGTCCACGTACGAGAAGTACACCACCAGCATGAAGGCGTTCCTCAAGTCATACAGCAAAGAGGAGCAAGATAAAAATCCGAATTATGAAGATTGCAGTGGCAAGTATCAAGGGATCGTCACATTTGATTACTGACTGGCATGTGACAATTAGCTATGGAGATTTGTCATTTTCTCACATCAAACACGTTAAATTATGGATCTAATGTGTTTTTTTTTTTTATGTGTGTGTTTTGATTCACTATTTGCAGAATCCCCGAAGACATACACGGACCGCGGCAAACTCGAGGATGATCATGGAGTGAGGAAAAGTTGCTATTTCTACAGACACCATCTTGAAAGCTGCTCCGGGGAACAGGACGAAAGTTTCGGCTTCAGTCAAGGAAAGCCGTGTCTCATCGTCAAGCTCAACAGGATCATCAATTTCAGACCAAAGGTGTGTGTCCCGTGCATGGAGCTGCTGGTTTGTCCTTTAAAAGATTAAAACCAAACCGCAGGTTATGGTATTCAAAGTCAGCAACTCTGTGAGCTTCTCCCTCAGCTTCAGATATCCTTTAACATTTGCTGCTGGTTTGTATCCCCCTCAAACAAGCGTCCTGCTTAGGGAGGTTGCCTCTAGTGGAAGCGGATAGGGCCACAACAGTTAGCACAGACTCCTGTCATCATCCTGTCTCGGAACTGAAAAATGCAAGAGAAGCTCTCCACAACACTTCAAAGGTCCTTAGTCTTAGCACGGTTCACTGCTAAAGCCACAGCAAACTGATACAATGATGCTAGATTCTCAGAGTCATTTACACCAAAATCTCAAACAAAACGCCAGTCAGGATTTTCAGTTTCCATTTCTCAATTAGGTGCGATCTGCTTATTCTGTTTATTTATAGCTGTAGTATGTAACTTTTATTAAAAAAAAAATAAAAATTTAACTTGTCACTATGTCATGAACATACGAGACAGATAATCTGTGAGAAAAAAGTCAAGCTCCTACTAACACCTCCTCCTAGTTACTATACTATGGTTACTATTGCCATTTGCAAAAATGCTGTCGGTCAGAAACAACCAATTAGCAAAAGGGGGAGGGTCTTAGAGCTGTTAATAAACCTCATGTAGCTGCTGCTTAATGTGCTAAAGGTGGACAAACAACTTACCATTACAGGCAAAAGCGTTAATCTGCAGTTATTGGTGACTATGCTAACTAGCCTTAGCATTCATCAAAGGCTCCATTGTGGGGAACTAGCAGTAGCGTAGCAGAGAAAGGGGAGAGTAGGAGCAGCGTGTACACAAGGATGTTTGACAGCGCTAAGACCCTCCTATCCTCCTCCTGGCTTTGATTGGTGTATATCTGCAGATGAGTTTGATCTTTGCTTTAGGAGCGATTTTGTAACCTAAAATATTTCCAAACACCAAGATTTGTTTTTCTTTGAAGGCACTGAAAGTTATTCAGAAAGTTGGGCAGCAGTGCACAGAAACAGGCAGGGGAGGGGCAAATTGCCTGTCTCCATACAGTCAGGGGATAAAAAGCTGACCCTGTCTGGCATCCCAGTCAACCAGTAAAGCACAGGAGCGGTTTGGTGTGTTATGATATGAAATCCATGCCTTATATAATAAGCATTATGAACACTACTTTGATTCTTTTAGCTAGCTAACAGTGTTGTCAACATTCTGCTAGAGAATGGATGATACGATGTGAGCGTTTCATATCAGGCAGTATTGAAAAGTGTTGACTAGCTTTTTGTTTGTTTTTAATATCTGAAATACTGACAAACCAGTGGCTTGACCTTTCTAGTTTTATCCAGTTTTCACTCCATGCAGTTTGAGGCACGGTGGCAAAACCTACAACTGCTGCTTACTTAACAGGTTGTTGCTAGGCAACCAGAGAGCGATGCCACCAACCTCCCTTGACTGGTTGTGAGAGGTTGAGCAGCTCTCCTCTGACTGTATCCCCCAGAATGCTGTGCGGTCTGGTGAAATTATTGAAAATTCCATCAGACGTATTACCTGTCGACATTGATCGCGATTATTACGTGATACATAATATTATTCATTCATGTGTGTTTCCTGAGCATAAATGTATCTAAACCTGCTCAAAATAACATTTTGAAGCATTAACATGCGCATGATTAATTAATGTTTAAAAGTGTAGCCTCTAGTATTCAAAACCGTCATTATTCAGCACTGATGGGAAGCAAGTGCTGAATAATGTGTAAGAGCACCTGGGCGATTGTTTGACGTGGCTGTGGGGAAGTTGGTGAGTTTCCCACGCAGCGCGGTTCTGACTTTGACTCAGGTGGTTGACAGAAACATGCTTCACCTAAAGGCGGAAGCCCGGCAACATGAAACATTAAAGCCACAGGTTTCAAACACGTTACATCTCAGACGTTCCTATGAGTGCACTTAAGCTGCAGACCAGCGCTGTAGCTAGCATGTTTCCTGTTTCCTATTGCATCATGCGACTGGTGAGAGAGCTGAACACTTCTTAGGATGAGTTAAATTATTGTGCATCAATTAGTTTTTAATAGGCTGGACAAGTAAGCCAATAACAATGCTTATCACCATAGACACATGCTCAATATCAATAGATAATAAGTCTGGTAGAACGGTCACTGAGCCAGAACCGCACAGCATTCTGGGAGATGTAGGCAGAGGAAAGGCGTTAGCTGTTCAACCTCTTGTAGCTAAGCAAGGTTGGTGATATCAGCTAACTAACTTGCTCTCTTGTTACCTAGCAACAACCTGTTGAGCAGCAGCTTAAGGTTTCACTGCCGTGCCTCAATAGTTATTGATGTCGACAGATACAAAATGCTTGTCTGTTCCTAATGTTCTCCAGCCAAAGGCTGAATTTATACAGTAACTTTTTATGACAAAAACCATCAGTGTGGAATTCTGCTCTCTGTCTGTAGCCTCCTACCAACAACAACAGCCTTCCGGATGCTCTGAAAGGCAAAACCTTTGAAAACTACATCCCCATTCACTGCAAGAACAAGGTAAGTTTGTGTATTTCATTACTTCCGTTCAAGAATGACCATTGGTTTGCAGAACCAAGGGCTTCCCTGCTTGTTGGTTGGCACTAACTCAGCGATTCCCTCCCACAGAGGGAAGAAGACGAAGGCAAGATCGGAGAGATCAAGTACTTCGGGCTCGGGGGGCTCGCCGGTTTCCCCCTGCAGTACTACCCCTACTACGGCAAGCGGCTGCATCCCGATTACCTGCAGCCTCTGGTGGCCATCCAGTTCACCAACCTCACCTTGAAGGAGGAGCTCCGCATCGAGTGCAAAGTTTACGGCGACAACATCGACTACAACGAGAAGGATCGCTATCAGGGACGCTTTGACGTTAAGTTCACCGTGAACTCGTGACCCCAGGCACAATGAGCGCACAAAAGAAACAAAGTAGAAAGATATTCAAGAGTACAGATTAAAAAAAAACAAAAAAAACAACCACCACTAACTAGTCTTTGAACATTCATTATTTACAGGACCTACACTTAATCCGTGTGCTTTACACTAGCTTTTCCCGTGTTTTCTGTCCAGTTAGAATGTAAAATACGCAAAAAAGTGAGAAAAAAATAAGGTAGCAATAGCAAATATTTATTCTACTGTAAATGGGGGGGAGGGCAAAAAAAAAAAGAAAAATAGAGAAAAAAAATAAAAATCCTCGAGCCATGGGATGTTCATCGATTACTGTAAAACTGCAGTTTCACTACTGATGTGTAGCGAGTTGTGTCTCTGTCCCCCCATGGTGTTTCATCCTCACGTGGTTTCTATATATTTTTGAAGCGTCCAGAGTTTGTAGGCTAGCCCCGTCGTGATCTCCTCTGTCTTATGTCTGCTTTAGTGGTCCAAGGTGTGCGCGCGCGCATGTGTGTGTGCATGTGCGCTCGCTCGCTCGTGTCCGTGCAGGCGTCCGTAGTTTATGTGAGTGCGTGGAGTGTTTGTCAATGTGCTCAGACTAACTGAAATACTAGCATGGTACTCTGAACCTTTAAGACCCATGTGTTGAGTAAAGAGGACTGCGCTCCATCGTTTTTGTTTTTATGCATTTCCTTATTCAAGTTCGCCGTAGAACATGTTTGCTCACTTTTTTTTTTTCTTCTTTCTTTTGTTCTCCCCCGCTTCACAATTAGGGTTTTTTTTAGACAACAGTTCTGTTTCATACTCTTAACATCAGTTCATTCTTAATAGTGTAAAAGCTTTGTGGGTCCAGCCTAAGAAGACTGTCACCTCCATGGAAACCGTGGCAACTCAGTGCTTTTGAAATCTGCTTTGCTGGAGACGTCACATTCTGTGATGTAACTTACTATTGAATGTTTTTAGCCATTTTCATAATGGAAGAATTTTATATTTATGCAGTTGTACATTTTTTTCCTTTTTTTTTTTCCTTTTTTCAACGTGTGATGTTTATGAATCCGATACCAAAGTCGCTGGTCTAAAAAGTTCAAGAAAATCAGAGGCAATGCAGTATCATGTGTAATAAAGATGTTGTAGTGGGTGTGAAAAAAAAACAACCAATACTTAATTCAATGTTTGAGATCAAAAACACACATCAGGAGTCTGATCTTGTCACTTTATTTAATCTGCATAAGGCTGAAACAATAAACGGAAAATTGAGACAACAGTGAAGTCCTTGTGTGTGGTGAATGCAGCGCGTTTCCTCCTTTGCTTTCATCCGTCCAAAATCCTGAAGAAATATTGCACCTGGAGAAGATATTCCAAGTTACTCTTATTTTTACCAACAAATGTAAAAAAAAATAAATAAATAATAAAACGGATTTCTTAAACAGCACAGAAGAAAACAGCTTGTTCTGCTTTGCGCTGATGACATCACAAGAGGTAAAGGACTTTTAACTGATTTCTACACAGATTCTGAAAATCTCCTGAGTTTCATTCCTGCCAATCCTGATGCTCAAAGAAATGTATCAATAATAAAAACCATGGAATCAGTGTGCATCTATGTTTTTTTAAAATTATTATTTATACATTTTCCTGCAGCATTCCCACACAAGCTAGTAAGTACATAGCTTTGAATTGGAGAACCAAAAATTGAAGTGAAGGAAGAGGAAAAGCATAAATACAGGAACTTAAAACACTCGGATGAGTTTCCTTACGCCTCGTGATGTCATTAAAGGCACTTAAAAGCTTTTTTTTCCCTTTTTCTTAGATTTTGTCCTCATTACATAATGTTTCAAACCAAAATGGCAGAAAAAAAAGACTTTTTCCATTGGTGAAATAAACCTAAAAGAGAGTTTGGTTGATTTTATGAGACATACCGGTTAGTACACTGCTAAATGTTTCTAGTGCAAACATCTTAGTACATTTGAAATAAGACAAAACCAACTTACAAGTAACTTTTTAGCAAGATATAGGAGCTTTATTTCAGTTAATAATTCTTAGTTAATAACTGGTGGATTATTTCACTTTGGGGAAAAATGTCTTGTTATAAGTGAAAATATCTGCCAATAGAACTGGTAGTTTTCCATCAATATTAATATTAATAAATATTTACCTAAAACAAGCTCTTATATCTGGCTGAAAAGTTACTTCTAAGTTAGTTTTGTCTTACTGAGAGCCAGTATACCAAAATTACCTTTTAAGACTTTGCGCTTTTGCAGTGCAGCTTTAAAGGAAATGTATCACAGTATTATCTGAATTGATTTATTATTCATCTAATTCAAGTCGAACCCAGGTGTCTGACATCACACGCAGCAACACTCAGCCTCTCTCCTCTGCACAGGCCCTTTCTTGGTCACTCTGTTTCCAGTCTTGGGAAAATGGCAGCCACAGTTGGCCACAGGCTAATGTTTAACAAGGAAGTGTTTGTCCTGGGTTACAGATCAGGAGTTCTCCCGAACAATGACGTCCGATTGGTCAGACCCACTGCCTGCGAAACAATGGTTTTGTTTCAAATTCCTCTGCCACTCTTGTTCTCCTCAAAACCAGCGTGATCTGAGGTTGCCCCGGCCCACAGAGCGGAGTCATGGGATTTGTCTAAAGACGCGGCTTCACAGGGTTGAGGGGGCTTTGTTCTTGGACGAATGCAAGGTGGCTGCTTATGCACGGGGCCGTAAGACAATGACGAGACTCATTGGTGGGGTGAGAACAGTCGTGCTGATGGAAACGTGTGGGAGTGGCGTAAGGAGTCTAGCAACAGCACACACACACATACACACCACACCATTATTTTTCCTCTTCTTCTGTTAGTCATGCTATGGTCACACACTAACATTTACTTTGTTGGCAGTTCATAATTGTAGTTCATAATTGCGAACAAGGAGAAAAAGTATACCATTCTTTCTTTTACAAAATGGAATCTGAAATGTGTGGAGTGCTTTTGCGTTTCACAATTAATCAATACTCTCATGCTTTGCTGTAAACCAGAGGAGCACTGACTGCAGTTTTCCAGCTGATCACCAATCTTTAAAAAGCCTGACCGTCTGATTCTGATTCTTTTTTTTTTTTTAATTGCCTGAAAAGTACCTAAATCAAGCAACTGGGCCTGTCACAATAACTAATTTTGCTGGACGATAAAATGTTCCAGAAGTTATCGTCGCGATAAACGATAATATTGCTGTTTTGAGACCAGGTAAAATCCTGGAAATGGCTTCATAATGTAAGAACATACTTCTTCGAAAAACTTCAAATTCTTATGAACACGCAACACTAGAACTGGAAGACATTTTAAATGTTCAAAATAAATAAACAAAACAACAGAAACAACAAATTAAATTAATCACGAAGCGTCTCTAAACAGAATTGTCCTTCAAAAACAAAAAAAGGGGGCTGATTGAGACCAAAGTCCCATACTGAAGACTTTTATCATTCAATTTTTAGTAGAAAGAGAGAAAAGAAGAAAATGCTAAATGGAAATGACTGAGCTTGTTTTAATTTATCATGTGATTAATGGATTTGTTGCTTATCGCAGCCTAATAGTGACAAAGTTG